>JANUYF010000004.1:94933984-95046484 GCA_026167975.1 Phrynosoma blainvillii | reverse complement strand
AATACCATGCTGGCTCTCCACATATGAATATAGTAATGGTGCAATTTTTTTTTAAAAAAAATATTATTGCAGGCAAGAGCAAATAATTTATCAATTTTTTTCCCAATCATATAAAACTACCTATGCTTATTTGGAAGCAAATGTCACCAGGTTAGTTGGGCATACTTCCAAAATTGTACATTTAGAATATTCAGTACAATCTTGGTTGAAGAATACTAATTGCAAACTACTTCATAAGGATTTGAAATTTGCATTATTTCATTTCCTTATGTGTATATTTAATTTTTAAAAATAACCCAACCATAGATTATAAAAATTCTTTGACTGTTTAATTTTGCAATATCACTAAGTGACTCAGGCTGTGTCTTGGGGATGTTCTCAAGAGCATACTGCAAAAACAGAAGTTTATACCTCATCTTCATGGTACTAATTTGTCAGCATGCAAACATACATCCCAGCCAAACAAGTAATGCGTTTACCAGACTTGCATATCTGATGTCAATGCTGGAAGAATCAAGTTCTGTATTTTGGCTACTGAGTCCAAGCCATGCTAGTCTTTATTTTTGAGTAAGATCTTAACCATTGACTTTTCTGGTGGGAGCTGATGGGATGACGGGTCCAACACCAATACAAGCTGATTGGCACCATATCTCTGGGCTATGATGTTTATCAAATGCCCTGCTACACTGATGGAAAATAACAGATACACCACGGGCAAAAACTGCACTATACTTCCAGAATGGCTAAAATTTGGATGGCTACACAGTTGTCCCTCTGTTTTCACAGAGAATCCATTCTGGACCCCCCCCACCCCCCATGGAAAATTGCAAATATTCAAGCCCCATAGGCTTGAATGGCAGCGTGTGCACCCCACTTGGTTCCCCTCTGTTTGCAGCCCACAAGTGGATGAGGGATGTGGACTTGAAGTCCATGAAGAAAGAGGGACAACTGTATTTATTTTTACTTTTGAAACCTATTAAAAGTATAGCTAACTGGATGCATGGTTGCTTTAAAATAATTCTGATATTTTGAGTAAATAATTCTGATGTTTTGAGCAATCAAAAAGGAGATAGCGCTGGCAGAGACCTAAAATTATTTTATTTTATTGTTTTATTTTTTCTTCCTCCAGAAATTAGGAAATGACTCTGGGGATGCTGTAATGCCTCAAGCATCATGCATGTTTAATTAAATATTTGGCATGCTGAAAAATACGATTGTAACATTTTCTTTTTCAGTAAACAATAGGTAACTATAAGCCATAAGAAATTGTTTCTTGAACACTGGAAGTTTGGGGCTCTCTTACAGTAAAGAATGGATTTTAAATGGGATGAATTAGAAATATATACAAAAAATAATATTTTAGAGAGTGTAATGGTTTGAGTGTTGGGCTAGGACTCTGGGTGACCGGGGTTCAAATCTCCACTCTGCCATAGAAGCTCATTGGCAGACCCTGGACAAGCCACACTCTCTCAGCTTGAGGAAAGCAATGGAAAATCTCCTCTGAACCAAGAAAACCCTGCCACAAAAAGCCTGTGGTAGTTTCACCTTAGTATCACCATAAGTTGGAAATTACCTGAAGATACATAATACAACACTATAGAAAATTATTATATGTCTCAAGTCAGAGTTTGTTTGTTTGTTTGTTTGTTTTGCAAATTAATATATATCAACATGTACACTTGGCTCTCCACATTTCCAGCTTTGATTTTTGCAGCTTTGATTATGTATGGTTTTGATTAATGTGTTCTCTCTAGGAATCTCTAGGTCAGGGGTAGGCAACCTTTCCCCTTTAAGGGCCGAGAGACTTCAGCTCCCAGAAGCCTCAGCCATGTTGGCCAATAGTCCCATGTTGGCCAATAGCTCCTGGGGTTCTGGGAGCTGAAGTCCCTCGGCCCTTAAAGGGGAAAGGTTGCCTACCCCTGCCCTAGAGAAACAACTTTTCTAGGCATTTGTAGATCCTCCAGCATGATTCTGTGATCAACCATCTGGTAAATATTGACATAGAGTTGCACTGGAGGACCTGGGGATTCCTAGGGAGGTGTTCTCTTAGGTAAAAAGAATAGTGTTTTATTATTTGCAGTTTTTCCTCATTCAAGGGGCTCCTTCATCCCTAATCCCAATGAATGTGGAGGGACCACTGCACTTCAAAAGTGGCCTCATACATGTCATTTTTACAAAGCAAAAGACTGTATTTTCATTATTTCCTTTATTGTACTTTAGGCAACTCCAGTGTGATTTTGAGCAGGTTTTTTTTTTTTTAAAAAAAAAAAAATCTGAGTTTAAGCCTGAGACAATTTTAGGATATTATTATATGCCTCACGTTGGTGATATACAATGACCATTACACTGGCCTGTGGGCCTTCTCAGTATTTTATCCTATTTCCCACATCTTGGATCTTGGATACTTGGATCACTTGTCTGGAGTTGGGGGGGGGCGTGCCACCAGTGTTCTAGTGATGTCCAGTTCTATTTTTCCTTTCCATATAAATCTGAGGAAGCTGGTCTGGTACTAATCAGTCCCTGATATCATTAGTGGACTGAATGATGATAAACAAACTCAAGTTTAATCCAGACAAGATAAAAAAGTGCCTCTTTTTCATGGTAAGTCTAAATATGGATCAGGGAATAGAGATTTAACCTGTTCTGGACAGGGTTACGCTTCTGAAAATTCCAAAGGATTACATATCTCTAACTGTGTCTACCCTATTCTAAAGATTTGTGAGGAAAGGTTTCTTCTTGGTTTCACAACCCTCATAGAACTATTTCTTTTACAATCAGAGTGGTCTCCATAGCAGTGGTCATTAATCTTTTACTCTGAACCTAATAAAAAGATTGGCTGTTGGAAATCTGACTGTTACAGGAATTACATACAACCACTAGCTGAAAGCAAGGTTCAGATTGTTAATTTTTGTCTTTTACAGGTCTGTTGGGGATAGTGGATAGAGTCTGAGTTATCATCTGGGGGCATATCCATGTATTCTGGGCTGCTCAGTGGGTTAAATTTTCTGTAATAGAGAGAATGCAATATCTTTGGAGTAGCTGGGGAGGAGGAAGCTCTATTGGCCCAACTTCCTGCCCCTCACTTGGGAGAAAACCATCCTGGATTACTGAAAGGGAAAGCAATGATTATTCAGGCCACCAATGGAAGAAGTGTGGCAAAAATGGTCCAAAATAGTTAACACATGATCTAGGGGAGAGAGGTACACACTACCTGGACAGGGTCCAGCATAAAGTCAAAAGAGAGATGCAATATGCCATAGGATGAAACTGGGTATCTTTTTACAGCATCTGGGGATCAGGTTTGATCATCTGGAGCTGTATAGGGCAAATGGGATCCATCTCTGCAAACAGACAATGGCAAATTCTTGTGGGATCTGCAATGTGGCTTAGTGACCATTATAGGTGACCTGGTCCAGCCTAAGTATCACTCCTTGCTCCTAGGTATGGTAGGTAAGTACAGAAGGAAATTTGTGAATCTTGTTGACTGAGCATCTAGTGGACATCTCTTTTGTTGGAAAGAGATTTCCTTGACTGGCACCTAGGGTTAAGTAGGGCTCAACTGGGAGAGGACTAACTTTTGGGACTGGCCCAGGACCAGATCCCCTTTAAGTCATGGGGGCTGTGAAGGAAAGCTGTAGGAGGATCTCCTGGATCAGCTGGCCAACAACAGGCTGAAGGAATACATCCCAGTATTGGGGTTAGTGTTTTCAACCTAGTGTGTCTAGTTCTCAGATTACCACTGCCTCAGATCATTCCACACTTCATAGGCCCCACTGCAGATTATAGATTTGAATAAGTTCTTCTTCTTCTTCTTCTTCTTCTTCTTCTTCTTTTTAGAAAAACAAAACATGACCCTAGTTCACCCCACCCTATGTACCTGTTTTATATATATATATATATATATATATATATATATATATATATATATATTTCTGTGGATGTGCAATAAAAGAATGGAACAGAATAGCAATATGAAAGGTAAAACCTTTCTAGCAAAAGGCCTTCCTGAGAAGAAAACTGGAAAATGACATTGGATACTCGTAAAAAAAATTCCTGGAGTTGGGAGTAGGGGTTAACAGAGGATATATCAAATTAAAGAGCTGCGTCTTCCAAAAAAATAGGAGAAAATGCCTCTTATTCACAAGTCCAATACTCAAATTACAAGGTGGGTATAGTGAGCTAGGACATTTACTTTTTTCATGCTCTCTTTAGCTCCTGCTTTTAGAAAGTGAAGATTTTAGGAGGTTTTTTTTTTTTTTAGTGATTATACCTCAGGTTCATAACATTATCTACATCTCTCAAACTAACACATAGATCAGATATACATCAGATTTAATATTTCTTCAAATGAAGCAATTAGGCTCTTATTTATCCACTATATTTTCAAATTTACCACATGTTCCAAAGTTAATTTGCAATGCATATTTTTGATATTAAACCCAATTGGAAACGTGTATTTTGAGAGAAAATGCATTAAAAGTACATATTAAATACAATGAACAGTCCTGTGGCACCTTAAAGACTAACCATTTTATTATAATGCAAATTTTCAATAGCTATCTTCCTCGGGCATGAAGCATAATCCCCCAAGGCATGAAGCATTATCCAGAATTTCAGGTATACATAAAGTATACATGGTGTACTGTGGTGGGACTGTAGTCAATGAAATATAAGGGAAATTAAATACAGAAAGTTCTGCCAGTGGCAACAACATCATTAACTCATAACTTATTCACTACATCATTAACTCATACACCATTAGATGTCTCCATTCTCCAATGTTGCTGACAACACACACAACCTGGCACTAGGTAAACTGGTTTGCTTATACAATGTGACAAGAAACTATTATCCCAATCCAAATCTCTGTGATAGCTATGGAAAAACTCTGGTGAGAGACTCTTTCAATTTTGAACGGACTGTGACTTAGCAGTCTTATGGCTAATCTCTATTCCATATTCAAACATGAGCTAAAATACAAATATACCTTCACATTCAATAAAGACATTGTGAGCTGGCATCCATTTAGTGGGATGCACAAGCATAAGTCCAACTTCTGCCTTCATTTGTCCTTTTCTTGTCAGTGAAGAAATCAAAATTCTCTAACTCCCTTATGCAATAACGAACTCCATCATTCCCATTTCCACATCCATTTAGTGGCCAGCGGAGAACAAGGGGTAGCTGAGAAATGTCTATGTGACTAATGTCAAGACACACAATGATGAAGTTGTCCTCTGGAAAAGGTGAACTGGATTGGGACTTACACATTTCATGAAGGGCACATTTCCCTAAGAGTATCCTCCCATTTCCCCCATAATTTGAGCACTATTCCCCACCTCCTTCTTTATTTGTTTGGACTGCTTTTTAAACTCAACAGAACTGGAGACCCATGTTTATAAAAATACTGATGGAAGATTAGGCCTGTGTGATGGGTGGTCAGGTAAATGGGGTGGGTGGGTGTCATTCAGTCTCAATATCATTGTCTTTCTCTTTTTCTCACCTACATTTTCATGTTTTTCTTTCTCATCAGGTTGTGATATTGGGGTGGGATAATGGTGGATATTTCTCCATGCTTTAATATATTTTTGTTAATGTGTGCATTAGCATAAGTGTGATGTATTTTGCTAATGTACACATTTCCCTTCCATTGACTATGGAGTATTTGTGCATATTTTCCAACCATGTGAACTTTTAACCATTTATACTTTAGAATAAACCCACTGATTTGAGTGTGCTTCATCTCTTCAAAATATTCTGCAAACCCTGCAGATGTGTGAAATTTTGAAATCACTTGTGTTTTTGTCTCACAAATCCTGGGATATTTTTTATTGAGGCTGTTGAATCTAGTGAAATTCTTCTCCATCTGTAGTAGTAAAAAAGAGAGACAATGCTGCAATACTTGTCAGCCTTGCCTGTTCCATTCCTAAGATTCTGATATTGATCCTGGAATCTATCTTTAATTTGTATGCTGAACATGCCATATGTAAAGCTGGGACAAAGAGAACTACTGTAATAATCATTGCAGAGAAGTAGAAGATGGCAATAAAACAAGGGAGAACAAGAAACCTCTTCTGCAAGATCAGAGAAATCAAAGGGAATTTAAAAAAAAGAATAGGGATGCTCTATGATCATCAAAATGGAAGACATTACATCACCAAGTAGTAACAAAAAGATGATGGAAACAATACACTGAAGAACTATATAAACAAGATAAAAAATGACAGATTCATTCAAGGAAGAACCATTTGGATATGAACCTACTATTTTATAAATCAATCACTAGGAAGAAATGGCCTAACAAAAGAGCTGCTTCAAGGTACAGAGACAAAATTTACTGTAATTATAACAAAAATCTGTTAACCAAAAGAATGGCCCACAGATTGAAATGCTTAATATACATTCAAGCTGACAAGAAAAGTGATACCAGGAATTGCAATAACCACAGGACCACTGCATTAATTTCTCATGAAAGTAAAGTGATGCTCAAAATTCTACAACAAAGACTTTTACCATATATGGAGTAAGAAATGCCACATGTTCAAGCTGGGTTCAGGAAAGGAAGAGGCACAATGAATCATATTGCAAAGATATGTGTGATAATGGAGCACATCAAATAAATTCAAAAGAAATCAACTGTGCTTTATAGATTATAGCAAAGCATTTGATTGTACAGATCATGAAAAACTATGGATTGCTCTTAAAGAAATGGGTGTGCCACAACTTTTGATTGCTATGATATATAACCTGTAGTCAGGACAAGATGCTATTGTTAAGACAAGTGGGTCATGTAAAGCTGCACTTTATCAACCTATCTGTTTAACCTGTGTGATAAACATATCATGCATAACATAGGATTAGACTTGGAGGAAAGAGATATGAAAATTAAAGGAAGGAGCACCAACGATTTAAGATATGCAGATAACACCACACTACTAGCAGAAAATAGTGAAGACCTGGGAGGACTACTGAGGAAAATCAAAGATGAAAGTATTGCTGAAAATTAAGAAAAAATAATTTCCCCAGATGATTTACATAACTTTAAAGTAGATGATGAAGAGAATGAAAGATTTTCTATACCTTGGCTCAGTCATTAATCAGTATGGAGACTGCTGTCTACAAATCAGAAGATTGAACTTGGAAGGGCAGCTATGAAGGAACTAGACAAGATCCTGAAGTGTAAAGATATGACATTGAATATTAAAGTTAGGATTATCCATGCCATGGGATTTCCAGTTTCTGTATATGGTTGTGAAAGCTGGACAGTGAATAAAGCTGATAAAAGAAAAATCCACTCATTTGAAATGTGGTGCTGGAGAAGAGATCCACAGATACTATGGATTGCTAAAAAGAGAAATAGATGAGTCCTAAAGCAAATCAAGCCTGAATGCTACCTAGAAGTCAAGATGACTAAACTGAGACTGCTGTACTTTGGCCATCAGAAGAAGACATGACTCACTAGAAAATATAATGATGCCTGATAAAGTAGAAGACAGTAGGAAAAGAGGAAGACCACATTATGAATGGATAGACTAGCCAAGGAAGCTATGGTCCTGAGTCTGCAAAATATGAGCAGAGCTGTTGAGGATAGGTTAACCTAGAGGTCTCTCATTTGTGGGGTCACCATGAGTCAAGGTCAACTTGAGGGCAGTTAACAAAAACAAGTCATAATTTAATATGCCATGCTTATGAATTGAAACAAAGTCATGGGAAAAATCTGTACAACTCTGTGAAGAAATTCCACTCCACTTCCTCATAACACCAAGCTTATTTATTCTACATAAAACACCTCCCTTTGAGAAGTAAGCATCTTATTTATATAAGCCCTATGGGAACACAGAGCTTTCTTTTGGAGGTTTCATCCTTTAAGGGATTCATAAAAACCCATCAATGAACCACAGTAATAAAAATGAACACTTATCCTAGTCCACTTTTTCATATCTTCAAAGTCAATGCTACTCCTAAGAAGATCTCAGACATATTTCAATGAAAATAAATATGGAAAATAAAATACAAAATGGGATGTTTGATGGCCAAAATACAAAATGGGATAGTTCATTCTGATAAACAAACAATAACAAAAACTCAGAAGTCTCTTAGTTTTAAAACAAACAACAGTTATTTTCAGCACAGGAAAAAAAGAATTAAAAATGGAGTATACTTAATACCAGGGGTAGGCAACCTTTCCCCTTTAAGGTCCGAGGGACTTCAGCTCCCAGAATCCCAGGAGCTATTGGCCAACATGGGACTATTGGCCAACATGAATGAGGCTTCTGGGAGCTGAAGTCCCTCGGCCCTTAAAGGGGAAAGGTTGCCTACCCCTGCTTAATACTAAACAGATTATTTCAAAACATTGAAAACTTTAGGCTGGATTGAGTTGATGTTTTGCCATACCCTTAAAAGACTGCATGAATTGAGTGGTGGTGGTGGTGAGGAACTGGATTCACTTAAATTGCTTAACTAGGAAAGGGTTGAAGTAGTTAAGCTCCATCAGGAATGAGGCTCATTAGTAGCTATCAGAATGTGACACCTATTTTGGGTTCTGCTCCTTTAAAATTAATATGAAAACCCAGAATTCATTAATTGCCTCCTGACATGGAAGCCTCCATCCTTAGTACATGGCTGGTACCAATATTCGATATCTGATTACTTTTCCCCCCTTGTACAAGTTGTTGTCTGAATAGTCACAAGCTAACAATCAGGATGTTATCATGTGAATCACTTTAGAAGTACTAGACACTGAAATACACTCTAGCTTTTTTTTTTGGATCATATAAATTGTTTGCCTTTTATTAAAGACTTCATTGAAATATATGGATTGCCAGCCCTATAGTTTCATCAGCTCATCAGCAGGTAATCTTAGAAAAATAACTGGATGAAAAGTACATGACAAATCATAACACTAGCTTATTCAATTCAGCCACAAACTGCCTGGAATCATCTTCATTTCTATGGAATAGTAAATATATGCCCTTTCCTGCTATTCAATTAGTTCTCACTTTCTTCTCTCCCCCCCCCCCAAATCCTCTCCTGCTTTACTCCCTCCTGTTGAAATCAAAGGAATCCAAAAGTGCAGAATCTGGGTTGCATTAATCTCAAATTTAAATACTGAAAGCCAGATTATATCAATAGAATTCATTATTTTTCAAGTCATAATCTTGGTCCCATTTATGTAAGATATTCCCTTTCCTTTTTATCTCTCTATGTGTGTATGTATTATTGCCTTAAAGTACAGGGTGAAAAACACATGGTTTTCTTCTGTGAAGTAATTTGGAAATCATGATGCTGAATAAACCTTTGAGTACTGCTAGTGGGAAAGGATTTCCTGAGCTACGTGAAGTAGGTGCACACACAGAGTATTATTTATAAACCAGTCCTTCACAGCCTCAATGCTGTTCTAAATTGACTCATATGGCACTCTAGCAACTTCTCAGTGTTGCCTGCTTTTGTTACAATCACCGCACAAAATGACACTGGGACCAAGGCGCACACACTAGATCCAAATTAAAACCATGATTTCATCAACCTTTGAAACAGACACAAGCTTTACATGGTCTTGGGGACTAATATTTCCTAATAAAACATCCTTTTTAACAAAACTGAAAATCAATATTGGGAGAAGTTTTGGAATTGACACTAGCCTTTTGAGAAACTGGAAATAGATCTTCCTGTCAGAGGCTAAAACTGCTCTCCTCTGTCTAGACAGCAGTGGGAGCAAAATTATCAGATTTTCATTTCCTCAGTTTCACTCCACAGTGGTAAAACGTGTGAGTTATCGATTCATCTGCTGAAAAGCAGAAGAGCTTTTCACCTCGGTAGGGTCAAATGGGTTTGTGGGTGTCTAATTATACCTATACTGAGCATATAAATCTTCTAACAGTCATTATGTGCACATAAGTGTCCAAAGGGATCATTAGAATCCTTTTAGACCACTACTTGTTCTCTCTGCTGCTTTATGAGAGGTCACAGAAATCATGGCTCATAGACTTTCATGTTTGTCCTGGATATAAGACAAGCTTCCAGGAAAACTATGCATCTTCCCAGAAGGACAAAATTTATTTTTCATTTGTTATATTATTTTAATGTAGTTGTATTAATTTTGTTCTAGCATACTATGAAATGCTTCATAAGTAAATATATAAAAGTCAATACCATTATGGGAACTGGATGACTAAAGCCAGGGTGTAAATACACAGCCACAAAAGGACACGTTGCTCAGTCTTAGCACACCCTTGGGGCAGGGGTCATGTAATTGCTTTGACAGGTGCAGAAAGTGTGGTAGGGAGGGAGCTATAGCTCAGTGCTAAAGCATATGCTGTGCATGTAGATATTCCCAGGTAAAATGCCAGGCATTTTCAGAGGGATCAGAAAAGTTCCCTATCCAAAACCATTGGGAGTCCACTCCAATCAATATGGCACAGGGGAGGGAATCACAGGGCTAGCTGGTTGTGTATGGCCTCACTCTCCCTTTTTGTGCAATCCAAGAACCCCATGCTTTCCCCCAAATTGAACCAAAAAATAATATTGTTTCTCCTGGAATCAAGGGAGCTGTGCTACATGCTGTAGTCCTCCCAAATCATGTTTTATCATCACCCCCATGTTTTAATGACACCAGGAGTGGTTATTTCCAGTTTCCATTCCCAGCAGACCCCTAAGGGTTAAAACATGGCCCTGGATTCCTAATTTCTGATGTAGACAATACCATACCTTCTGACATTTCAGGGATGAACATCTAGCCACATGCAACCAAGCAACATCAGAATGTGTAAAGATGGTTAACACTATCAATGGGGGGTGGTGGACAGCCAAACTAGTAGAGGCTGAAGAAGTTTGCCTTTGCCTGAATCTGCAGGGAAGTGCAAGATTCCATCCCTCCCCTCTCCTCTCCTCTCTCTACTCCACTAGAGGTAGTATCAACTGGTATAGTAACTCATGGTGTCACCCCCATCCCAATTGAACTCCTTCCATATCACACTATACAGAATCCTTAGTAATTTTTGTACTAATTTACTTATAAATTGTAATTCCCATATATCACTGAATATATAACAGTTGTGACATAAACAACTAGCAAAATTAAATTTATTCCTTTAAATTATGATACCATACACACATAATAAATGTGTTTACATATACATTGTTTCATGTGGTTAAAGTGAAAATTTGGTAAAATGTGAAGTTAATTTTGAAAAATTAAAAAATTAAAAACCTGAGGTCCCATGTTTTTTGCCACACGTGTGTGTGTGTGTGTGGAGGGGGGGGGATTGGAATGGATCCTCTACATATACAAAGGATCCACTGCATTATCTTCTGGGTTGAAACCTTCCAATTTTCAATCCGTCAGAAATCTTCCATGGAGTTGTTTGCAAGTGAACCAGTGACATCTTTTCTCTCCAGCTCTTCTTTGGATCTAATTTCAAAGTTTGAATAGGAATCCATTTTCAGTACGTCTTTATAAGTAATCCATCTTTCCTTGGTTTTTTTCCACTGGCCAAAAATGCTTCTTCTGGGGAAATCCAAAGCAGAATTTTCTTGTAAATTTTTAATTTGTATTTTGTCCACATTTGTAATAAAGATTTTTGAATTATATTATCTGCAATTTTTTTATTAGCCTTTACTTTACAATAACAAATGTAGGCATGCCAACCAGATTTATTATTTAAACCTTCCAGTTTTAATCATTTCTCATTTTTAAAGTTAAGCATTCTGAAATCCAATTCTGGCTATTTGCCTCATAATATAGTTGTAAGTTGGGTATGCCTATGCCTCCTTCCAGTCTTCTTTCTATTAGTGCCAAATGCTTTATTCTTGGTTTCTTCCCATTCCAGATAAATTTTGCAATGTCCTGATCCCATGTTTTAAAATATTTAGACTGATGTATTATAGGGAGATTCTGAAATAAATACATCATTTTAGGTAATATGCCCATAGTAATTGCCAAGACTCTTCCTAAAAAAGATAACTGTAGTTTTGACCATTTTAACATATCATTTTTATTTCTTTCCAAACTTTTGCATAGTTATTATCAAATAGGTCTGCTTCATTTTGTAATATTAAGCCCTAAATATTTTAATTTCTTCTCAACTTTTAGAACCATTTTTGTTATTAATCTCTTTTCATTTTTTTGTTATTTTTTTTTCATGAAAACTTTTGGTTTTTTTCTTTTCTTTGCCTTTCTTAAGGCCTGATACACCCTATACAGACTGGCCCAAAGGGCCAGCCTGGGGATGGAGTTGGGGCATGGCAACCACACGCTGGCTGCCTTGACTCTGCCCCAATGCCTCAGTCACACCATGTGACCCATCACATGATGGGCAGTGTTAGGGCACTCCCTTGGTGCAGTGTACAGACACGCTATACCAAAGGAGCACAGAAAAGCTACTGCCGTGGTGGAAAAGGTTGCTTTTTGCTGCTCCAAAAAGGAGCAGCATTTGCCAGCTCTTTTTGGAGCAGCAGTGCCAGATTAGGGCCATAGCCCTGATCTAGTGCTCCTAGGGGTGGCATGGAGCCACCTCTTAGGGACCATCTGTACAGCCCCATAATTTTCCAAAGTCGCTTAATACTAATGTTTCAGAAATTCCTTCTGGATTCTCTAAGAAGATCAGAAGATTATCTGCATATGCTTAAGCTTATATTAATGTCCTTTAACTTGTGGGCCTTTAATAAGCGAATTATTTCTGATTGCATTGTTAAGTACTTCCATAACTGTAATAAATAACAGTGGAGACAAAGGGCAGCCTTGTTTAATGCCTTTGTTAATATTAATTGTATTGGATTTTCCCCCATTGCTTTTTGTCTTTTGTCTGCTGTAAATTCAAAACAGAGAATTCCTTCTTTCCAATCTCCTATTTATCTTCCATGCACACATACCTACATATGTACCATTCACACATGATTCCTCTGTCATTTGTCTAGCTTCAGCAGCTGTGATGATGGCAGTGGCAAAAATGGCTATTACCTCTGAAGTGGCTATTAGTGAGATAGTAGTGGCTAATTTTCTCTCTTGTATGTAGTTCCATCTGAAACAAGAGTTTTGGTCTTAACATGCTTCCTGTCTTTCTATCTCTATAATACCAGCTTTCATATCTATAAAGTTTTTGGCCCTCCACATGTTTTAGACTTCAGTTCCTTGATGTGGAGAGGATGGAGACTTGATGTGGGAAGCAGAAGCTTTCCTAGAAGAGAAAGAGAGCACTAACATGATTTTGTTTTGGATTAGAACTCTGGGAGACCATGGTTCAAATCACCACTTGGCCATGGAAACCACTGGTTGACCTTTGTCAAGTCACACTCTTCTGGCCTCAGAGGAAGGCAATGGCAAGCCTCCTCTGTACAAATCCCACCATGAAAACCCTATCATACAGTCACCCAAGGGTTATCATAAGTCATAAATAACTTGAAGGCACACAACAATGTGTGTGAGAGAAAGTGTGTGAGAGAGAGCACCCTCAGTTTGCTGTAGAGGGAAACTAAGGGAAAATACAAAAAGACACACTTGGTTGTTTAAAAGAAGGGATATAATGAGATTAGAAAAGTGATTGCACTGAGTGAATTAGGCACTGTGAAAGGAGGAGTTGGTGGTAAAGCATCTCGGGGGAGAGAGGGAAAAATCTAAAATAAAAACAATCTGCTACACTGAAATAAGTATAGGACCATCTTACATGCTTGACATTTAAAAGAACCTGTGATTCAATACACTTTTGTTGTTATTATTTGTTTTCTGCTTCATCCTAAGTGTCATTAAGCTAAGGGTTTTGAGTGGAAGTTGGCCATGCAAATAAAATCTGAGTCCAAAATAGAACACATTTGTTTGTCCAGTATTATAGCTACTTTAGGGACCACAAAGAAATCCAGGGAGTGGTTTTAATGTTTTAAGGACCAAATGAGTGACAAGAGTCACTGTTGGTGTCTGTGTGAGCAGCCTGATAGGGATTACCTACCACACTTGACTATTGGCCATACCAGCTAAGGCTTTTGGAAACTGAAATTCAAAACATCTGGAGGCCCCCAAACTTGAGGACTACTCCTGTAGAAAAATCTTTCCAAAAGCTTGTAAACAAAAATAATGTGTACCATGATTTAATAAAAAAACCAGACACATTTCCTATAATAGCTTCTATTTTAAATATATTCCTTGTGGTTTGGTCTTGATCAGAAACATTTCATAGAGGGTGCATCACAGAGGGTGCCTGAATTTATGATAGAGAAATTAACATACTCTATTTATTGCCAATTATGATTTTGAGTTTTAAAGATATCCTAGCAATGAATATTCTGTTCTAATAGCTAGAAGCAGATACTGTGTTAGTTCATAGTCATGATGGATTTTTAGAAGCAAATTAGGTGTTATAATAACAGACTTTTGTGTAAGTAACTTGTATGCAAATAGACTAAAATTTACACAATTTGTGTTGCACACACAAATATACATAGTTTGCCTACATAATTTTTTTTGTACAAAAACAACAACAGTATTTGTAGGCAGGAATCAATGTATTTTGTACAAAATGTACAGTTTCATACCAAAGCATAATTGTGGTTGCAGGAGAACCTGCATTCTGTTCTGGTGACAGGTATTGTTCCATTGACAGAAAAATGCTTTTATCCAGGTTCTGAAGTAAAATGCAAAAGATACTGAAAGGGATGAAGTAGAGACTAGAGATCTTTGTCCTTTTAAGCATCATTTGTTGTTGTATGCCTTCAAGTTGACTCCAACTTATAGATACGCTATTATAGCTTTTTCTTGTAGAGATTTATTGACATTTCTTCCCTCTAAGGCTCAGAGAATGTGACTTGCCAAAGTCACCCAGTGAGGCATATTGCTGAGTGGGAATTCAAACCTAGTCTCCCAGAGTTCTAGTGAAAACACTTGTATCCTTATGTCATGCTGGCTTTTAGCATAAGGCACAAAGCAAATAGCCAGAAATATAGAATTTAAACTTTCACACACAATGAATTAAAATGGACTTTGTTGTTGCATGACATTAAATAGCATTATAATTTTATTTTCTTGTTAATTATGCTTCACATCATGATTCCTTACTTCTGATCCATAGGGGATGGGGGTGGAATGTAACCATTATTTCAGAGATACACAGTGTAAATGGCCAAAATGCAATGGTATAGTTGGGTATCTAAAACTGGAATTTCCTCCTTTGTCCCTCCTTCAGGAGCCCTCTGCAACACCCCAGCCCTGCTCCAGTTTTTATGGTATACTGGCCAGAGGAGGAGGGCCTACAGGAGAGATGGTGAAATCACTTATTTTAGCTGAAGGAGAGGATTCTGGTGGGAGCACACCACTAGATCTTGGACAATGTCCTATCCTAAAGATGTGTTTAGAGAAATACAGGAAAAAGACATGTAGAATATAATGCAAACACACATTTGAATACTTCTAAAACTCCAGTTCTATACTCACCATTTATCTTGGCGGGGCTCCTCAGAGGAGCAGACATGAGTAGGATTACTTTTCAAATGTCTCCCACTGAAGTCAATGGGATTTAAAAGTGGTTAATTTTGACTGGGACATGTAAACAAAAATTGTAGCTACTGTACCACTTTGAAAAGGTCCATCCTCTTTGAGCTTGACAAACCTCTTAGTTTTATATGTAGTATCTTAAAAAAGACTGCTCATAGGACGTTATCACACGGGGCCTAAAGCAGAAAGAATCCACACCCAATCCCATCCTATTGCGGTTCCCCCCCCCCCCCGTGTGTTCACACAACGTTGCACAGAACCCCGTCCCAACCCCGTCCCAATGCGGCATCATCCCCGTTCTTTTGAATGCCAGTTTCTTGGGGAATTACAATTGCGCGACCAAAATGATACCGCAATAATACCGCTTTCGCCGTATGTCTGATCACAAGATACGTATCGTGGAGCATTTCCCCGACATGACCCATGGTTCCCCGCGCTATTTCCCATGGATCTGTGAGGAAGCGTCTTATGACGTGTACTTCCTGTTTTGATCGGGCAGCAAGAACATCCTTGCTGGGTTCTGGAAGGGATCTTCTCACTTGTGTGTGAACGGCAGATACGGTTCCCAGGAATGCATCTATCGCGGTTTCGTTAATTGCGCAATGATGCTAGTTGTGTCTGATAGCCATTTCCGTCTTGTGGGGTCTATACCGGTATAGTTCTGGATTGATTCCATACTGCTTTCTTGCCGCTTTGAGACCCGCGTGTGATAACGTCCATAGAAAACAGATGTCAGCTCAACAGAACAATGGTAGATTTCAGAAAGATTGCCAGAACTGCTGTATTAATGCAAATGATAACAATGAGAATGGTGATTATGATGATAGTATAAAATAACAGAATTAAAGAGTTGGAAGAGACCACAAAGGTCGTCCAGCCCAACCCTCTGCCATGTAAGAAGACACAATCAAAGCCCTTCTAACAGATGGTCAGCCAGCCTCTGCTTAAAAACTTCCAAAGAAAGATACTTCACCACTCTTTGAGGCAGCATGTTCCACTATCAAACAGTTCTTACTATCAGGAAGTTTTTTCTAATGTTTGGTGCAATCTCTTTTCCTGTAGCTTCAATCCATTGCCCTGTGTCCGAGTCTCTGGAGCAGGGGTAGGCAACTTGTCCCCTTTAAGGGCCGAGGGACTTCAGCTCCCAGAATCCCAGGAGCTATTGGCCAACATGGGACTATTGGCCAACATGGCTGACGCTTCTGGGAGCTGAAGTCCCTCGACCCTTAAAAGTGACAGGTTGCCTACCCTTGTTCTGGAGCAGCAGAAAACAAGTTTGCTCCATCCTCAATGTGGCATTCTTTCAAATATTTAGACATGGCTAACATGTGTCCTCTTAACCTTCAATTTCCCAGGCCTAGCTCCCTAAGCCACTCCTTATAGGACCTTTCATTATTTTGGTCGCTCTCCTCTGGATATGCTCCAGTTTGTCAATATTCTACTTGAATTGTGGATCTCAGAACTGGACACAGTATTCCAGGAAAGGTCTGATCAAAGTGGCACTACTTCTGTTGATCTAGACTCAGGGGTAGGCAACCTTTCTTCTTTAAGGGCCGAGGGACTTCAGCTCCCAGAATCCCGGGAGCTATTGGCCAGCATGGGACTATTGGCCAACATGGCTGAGGCTTCTGGGAGCTGAAGTCCCTCGGCCCTTAAAGGGGAAAGGTTGCCTACCCCTGGTAGACATTACACTTCTATTGACACAGCCTAGGTCCTGATGATAAAAGAAGAGTCATGTTGCACCTGATGAAAGGCCTGGGGCTTATGAGAAAACAACCAGTAGGATATGAGTACAACTATACCTTCATCATGCTCCTCAACAACTGCCATAGTGTGGAAAACTGCTTCTGATATCAGAGGTGATAGATAGCAGTCCTAACAAGTAGTAACTGCTCTCTTAATCCTCTGTGAAGTTATCCAGTCTCTTTTTGAAGCCAGTCAAATTGGCAGCAATGATAATGAGGATGAAGATAATGAGAATCTGGTTGAGAGATGGGGACCAGGTGACTTCCAAATGTTTTCAGACATAATCTCATAGCACCATTGGCCAGGTTGTTTATGTGAGTTGTAATCCATTTTGATGAACAGCCATGTGTCTACCCCCGATCTAGGGCCTCAGCAGATGACTAAAAGAGTCGTCTGCGAGACCCGGAAGAGGAGGAGCCACAGCACGAGCGGTGCTCCTTCCTCTTCCTGAGGTCACCCTGGGAGCTGCCAGCCCTCCGCACGGCCGGCGCTTCTGGGGCAACCTCCCGCCGCAGCGACCGCACGCACTGTGGTGGAAAAGGCAGGGAAAGTGCACCCTACATGTTTAGGGCGCACTTTCCCTGTCTTGTGGAAGGAGCACTGATTTTGCGCTCCTTCCAGGGATGCCGCAGGAGCGCCGCGGTCCGGCTGCTGAGGTCCCGCGGCACTCCGGACCAGGGCGTCCCCGACGCCCTGGTCTGCATCCCCCCCTAGTCTGTTTTTATTTGTCTGCCTACGTATGCTAAACTCCCTAAAGTCTTCATTTTTGGCACAGGTGTACACATGCACACAACAGAATAACCAATTGTAAGACATTTTAGTTTATAACATTGTTGCTTTTTGGGATATATATAGTTATCATCCTAATATCATGTAGCCTCAGCAACAAAAACTTAGGGGTCAAACAGACTAGCCGCTCGGAGTGGACAGAGGCCACTCCAGCCCCAATTGACCCTTAATTGGTACTGGACTATGGTGACTATCTGCCACGATCCTGAGGCCAGCCACTGTCACAGTAAGGAATGAATTGCCAGCAAAGAGTGTTTTTCCCCTACTCATTTTGCAGTTGTTTCTGGACCACGTTAGCCAACCTTGGTGCAGCTTCCAGCTGATCCTGGGGCGTGTATCATCTGCATGCCACGCCCCTGGATTGGCCCAAAGGTGGTGCTTTTTGCCCATCTGTTTCAGGCCATAGTTCATTTTCTGTGTTTTATAATGGTCATCTTGGGTACTGCATGCTTACATTCAGAGCAGCTGAGGAAGGGAAGCTCAAACGTCTTGCCATAATATATGAACATTAAAAATGTTTAATCCAAATGGAACAATCAAATGCCCCACTTTGACCTATTCTACACATATTACAGGAAATCCATTCCTTACAAATACATGTCCTCAACAAGCACAGTGATGGTGCTCCTGTGCATGGTGAGTTGTGCTTATGAGTATAGATCAGATGTACCCCATGTTGTATTCAGGGGAAAGGTCTGGATTGAGGGCTTAACAATATCCTGGTTTATTTGACTTTTTCTTGGGCTGTAAAAACACAACAGTTGTCTCTTAACTATGGGAGAGTGTTTCAGCTTTTTGCAGCAAGTTCAGGGAATTTGAGCTAGAATACCCTGGAGGAAGAGGTCTGCAGCCCTCAGCCTGAAACCTGAGATGTTTGATTTTTTTTTTTTCTTACTTCATTCCCATGTAAGAAATAAAAAACCTTCTAATTAATAGACAGTGATCACAAATCCTCATTACAACTTCTATAGATGTTTTGCCTCTGCAGAGTAGATGACTGCCAGCCTCAGTTGTTGGTGTTTGGGGCTTTTAGTCCATCTCAAGAAAAAAAATATATAATTCCAGACCACTCTTGTAATACATCACAGTCATTTTCTGCACTTTAGTTGTTTTGTTCTCTCTCAATTCCCCCCCTTGCAAAATAAAACATCATTAAAGCAGGTTTAAAGTGCACTTTAGTGCCTGCAATCTTCCCATGCTATTCTTTAATATTTCATCATTAAATAGCAAAATAACCTGATATGATCCTAATTTAGTGCCAATTACACTGCATTGATCAAAGTGACCTTTTCATACTGGAGCACAAAAATCAATCCCACCGTACAACAAATGTCAGGGGGATGAGAGCAACATATAATCTGTGACAATCAAAACATTACTTACAAATGAAATCACCAATGACCTGCATGCCAAGGCAATTTCTGCATAATGTGCACTGTTTTTGTTTGTGGCTTTTGTGAAGAATTCTTGAGTTTTTGGTTTTTTTATCCCATTCCCCATTGCCTGCTCCCTAAAGCAATAGCATCATGTTGCCGATTTTGTGGCACATGTTGGCCATGGTTTTGCAGAGTATAAAAAGGCAAGAAAAGAAATTTCATCTACTTATTTAGGCTTGACTCAGAGAAAAATACATTCTTCCATGCACTGTAGCCCAGCTTTACCTGAGGATGCAAATTCATAGAGAATATAACATCTGGCCTACTGCTTTGGAGATATTGGTAGTGCTTTCCAATGAGGCAAGTGTGCTTGAACTTTTTAGTGTTCCAGTTTGTCTGAACTTTAGCAGCAAAACAGCAGCTTCAGTTGGGGACATACACAATGTAGATAAATCTGTCTTTTTCTTCTTACTCTAATTTCCTTATTTTTATAATCTTATATTAATTCCATCCATATTTTTCATTAGTTTGCCTCAATCTGTGACTTTTTTTTAAAGTCCAAAAAAGTCTCACATATTTCCATGTGCATTTCTCTTAATATTTGAATTTTTGTACACAATTTTGCATAGTGAATTTTGGGGGAAAGCAATTCACACTTTCTGCAAACCCAGTTTTGTGTACACCCCTCAGGGTTGGGTAAGTGCATCTACCAAATCTGGAGGAGTCCAACTACAAAATGAAAACTACATTTCCATTTGTGAATAATTTTGCGAAGTGTGAATTAATTATTAAAATGCAAAGCGATCAACCCTCATCTTTATTCAAGGTTTTTGAAAACAGCTTCAGGAAATACCAGAAAACACATGATTTATCAGATCACCATCCCCAAAGAACCCTTATGTGATCACTCTTGCTTTTGCTCTCCACTTGCCTTAATTTTCATTCATTCTATCATCACCTATCCAAAGCTGATTGCTTATTCAAAGTTGTGACAGCATTTCACTCATTATATAATCCCTGAAGGTGTCACATCACTTCTTTTGACTAATTTAAGAAGGAGCAAGAACTAAGAGGCAGGAAGAAGACAGCTCAAAAGCAGCATTAATGAGGAAAACAACAGTAACACACAGGATAAAAGTGAAGCTGAAGAATAGTTGGCTAAACTCTAGAGTTTAGTTTAGTCTAAACTAGTCTAGTTTAGTCTAATCTAGTAAACTACTCTAGTCTAAACTAGAGTTTAGCCTTCCTCAAGCTGTTGCTTTCTTAATGTGTTGGACTGCCAGAATAGGCAACTTTTGTTGGAAGCCTTTGAAAAACACAAGCTCTTTACTCTTAAAATTGCCCTTCAACTTGTTTTTTATTTTATTTCCTTTCTTGCTTTTCTAACTTTCAGTAGTGTTGCATGGTAAACATACTAAGTGTTTCACTTACCTGACCAATCAAGCCTTAGCTTTCTGTCTTAAGCCATATAATAATATATCTGTTCCTAGCAAGTCCATTAACAAACATGATTTATGACTGACACTTACCCAGCCCTGTATGTAGCCACAGTAAGAACTAAATAATATTCACGTGCTGGTTATGAACCAAATCCAATTCATTTCACACTGATGCAGAATTAGTTCCAGACTAATACAAAGAAGCACTATAGGCAGACTGTTAAGGTGACTCCCTCCTTTTAAATATGTCTTTCCAAAACAATTTGCAGCTTAACAGCCCCCCCCCCCCCTAATAAATGGTGTGATTAAGTTTTATACATTTCTGTATCAGTGATGTATTTACCCAAATGAAGCTGTCATTCTGTTTAGAAGTGGATCTGTTGTTTGGAATGGTTGCTTTGTCATGGATCTTTCTGAGCTGATTTTTAAAACAACAACCACAAACAAGCCTTGGATTTAATATCTGAAGAGCAGCTATATCTGCCTTATCTCTGATACATTGTACAAGTTAAGAGATCCTGTCATTGCTGAAGGAGGATAGCCCTGATGTTGTCTGCATAGACAAAAGTTGTAAATCCAGCAATGAAGTTAAAAATACACATACCACATTCCATGACATCAGAGAGGAAGAGAGGAGGCAATAGTCCTTTATAGAAAGAGAAAATTTTGCATAGCTTTTGATGGCGAGGATCTAATGGACAACAACTGAAGACATGATGTATTTCTTTAGTGGCACCAAGTGGCACAAGATGAGTAGAAAGCAGTTCTTTAAAAAATACTTATAACACTCCATGAGTTTCAAAGTATTACAGGCAGTTGAGCATCTTTTGCAATAACCAAAACGGCAGGCATGTAAAAGCCATTAGAGCATTGTGGTTAGAGTGTCAGATTAATGCTGGAAAGACATGGGTTCAAGTTACCATCTGGTTAACCATGCAACTCACTGAGTAGCTTTGGAATTGGTCATTGCTTCTCAGCTTAACCTCAAAGGTTTTTTCTGAGGAGAAATTTGTGTGGAATTAGGGTCAGAGATGCACACTGTGAGGCATGTGTTTTCCAACTTTAACTGTTCCATCAGTCCAAGCTCGTAAAGGTTTTGACCACTTGCTTGCAATAAGAGTCCTTGCTAGAAACAAATTAAAACTGGAGTATAATTAATCACCACAAATATATTTTAAAACCAAATTAAGGAACTTTTGGTCATCTAGATGTTTTGTACTTCAGGTCCAATCAGCCCATCCCAGCATGGCTAATGATAAGGAATTAAGGTAAAGAATATCTGCAGGTCACAATATCTATTAATCCCTGGACTTTTTTTAAATGTGAAGGTTGTACAACTGAAAAATATGCAGAGCATAAATGTGGTGAATATGCACAAAAATGCTTACATGTAAAAATGTTTGTAAATAAACAGAGAAAATTTAAGGAAAACACATAGACATTTCCAAGCAAAGGGGAAATCAAGTCTCACAACTCATATGACAAAACACAGGATGGGAATTGATGTAGGATTCAGTCAGGATGGAAAGACATTTAATTAGATTAGGCAATCTCAGTGAAAGTAATTGTCCCATACCTCTAAGACTTTTGGTAGAAAAATGTACACCTTGCCTATATATTAATGAGATTACAGATTACTTTTGTGAAATAAAATGTACACAGAAAAATCCTCATATTTTAAAATGCCCTCATGCATCCACTACTCCATGCATCTAAAGAAGTAGACAAGGTCAACAGAAGCTTATGCTATAATGTCTTTCACTCAGTTAATCTGAAAGGTGCTACAATATCCCTTTGCATATTCATTTGAGCTTCTCAGACATCTTGTGTGTCAATTTAGGGATAAGGTGGGGTGATGATGATGATGATGATGATGATGATGATGATGGCAACAGTAGCAGAAAAACAAATATGAATAAGTTATTTTCTTTTTAAAAGATTTTTTAATATTAATGACCATTAGTGGAAGTTTTAGATGAAGAAAAATTAACAAAAGCTGTAATCTTTCAGGCTCAAAGAAAATATAAACAACTTTATCCATTCCCCTTTCTTTGTTTAAAATCTAAATCAACAACTTAGATTCTCATCTAGAGTGTTTATACTTAATACAATTTATATTGTAATTTTATGACAGATATATAGTTTCTGTAGAAATGTAAGCATCACTAGTTACTAAGAACTGTAGAAGAGTATTTATCAAAATGTATCTGTGGACAGCCACAGTCAGATTTTAGTCAGATTGCAGCAATCTCTGCAATTGAGCCAGCATGGCATAGTGGTTTGATGTTGGACTATGAGTCTGGAGACTGGAGTTTGAATGCCCGCTGAGCCAGGATGAGCCATGACACCTACTGGATGACCTTACACAAGTCACACTCTCTCAGCAAGTAACATTCTCTCAGGTAATGACAATGGCAAACCCCCTCTGAAGAATCTTGTTAAGAAACCACCGTGGGGTTGATTGCCATAAGCTGGAAATGACTTAAAGGCACACAGCAATAACAAGAACAACAGCAATCTCTGACAAATGGATATTAGTTTTGGAATTTAATTGCAACACTAAGTTTTATGTAAGCCTATAGAGGATGGAGTGGAGACAGGAAAAGTGAGAAAGCAAAGAAAGCTTAGAAAGAGAAGTGAACAAGTTACCGATATACTATACTAAATATATGTATTACATGAAATGAAGATTTATCATTTCTCCATATACTACTTTCACATTGAAAACTGAACTCAAAGTACAAGATAAGGTGGAGACTGCAGTCAAGAAATTAAAAGGCTAGGATTGGGAAGGGCAGCTATGAAAGAACTAGATAAAATCATAAAGAGCAAAGATTTGAGCATTAAAATGTTCAACTGAACACTAAAATAAAGATTGTCTAAGCCATTGTATTCCCTATAACCATGTATGGATGTGAGAGCTGGGCAATGAAGAAGGAAGATAGGGAAAAATAAACTCATTTGAGATGAAGTACTAGAGAAGAGTGCAGAGGACCGTGGACAGCCATGAAGACAAATGATTGGGTACTTGAGCATATCAAGCCTAAATTCTTCTTAGAAGCCATTGTAACTAAGGGGGGAAGCAGACGATGGCATCGGGGGCGCCGCGGGATGGTGCGCCGCTGGAGCGATGCAGCCACACCGCAGAGCACCATCGGCGCCTCTGAAAGGAGCGCTAAATCAGCGCTCCTTTCAGAAGTCAGGGAAAGTGCGCCGCAAAAGCGTAGGGTGCACTTTCCCTGACTTTTCCGCCGCAGCGTGTGCAGACGCTGCGGAGGGAGGTTGCCCTCGGTGCGCCGGCCATGCGGAGGGCCGGCAGCTCCGAGGGCAACCTCGGGAGGAGGAAGGGGCGCCGCTCATGCAGCTGCCCCTCCTCTTCCCTGCCTCCAAGACGACCCTATTAGTCGTCTGCCGAGGCCCTAAATTGAGGCTTTCATATTTCAGCCACTTCATGAGAAGACAATAATGCTAGGGATGGTGGAAGGCAGCAGAAAGAGAAGGAGACTACATGCCAGATGGATGGACTCAATTAGGGAGGCCACAGGGCTGAACCTGTGGTACCTGAGCACAGCAATGGAGGAGAAGTCTCATCCACGGGGTCACCATGAGTAAAAGTCAACACAAGGGCAGTTAACAACAATGTATATAACAATATGTGTTTATGTATGTGTGTATGCATGAGGGAAAATTATACTTCATTGTTATTCTGAACTATCATTAGTAGGATTGTAAACTTAGATAATTAAGATGTTAATGTTTGCTAAAGTGAACATTTTTATTGCAACATACTAGTAATTGTTATTAAAGGCTTATTGATGTCATATGCTGAGAGACATCTGGGAAAATCTCATCTCTTTCCTATCCATATTCTTTTAATTCTTTATGCCTGAACTGCATTCAGAAATGTAATCCTGAGATTGCACAGAAAAACTAATCATTTGCTCCTAGCTATAAATCATATCTTATTAAAGGAAACCAAATTTTCTGGGATCACAAATTGGAAAATTATTAACTTAATTCTTTACAAATTGCATGGGAGATAATATCTGATAATCCATTAAGAACATCTTAATCGATGTCTCCCACCAAAGCACACTGATAAGGATGCAAGTACTGTTGATTAAAAGAGTGCAGTGTAATGGTTTATAAAAACGTCAAAGCACTTGAAATTAATACAGTGCTAATGCATCAAGAAACTAATTTAGTTTGAAGAAAGACACTGTGTGCCATGCATTCAGAGTTAAAACAGCTCAAATTTATCAAAAATGTCAAAAAAGAATAGAACTACATTGATATTATACATAAATAGCAAATCTTGATTTGTCATGTATATGCAGCTTGAGTTCATTTTGATTAAAACTCCTAAAGTCAATGCCCCTACTCTTAGCACAAGTAATTTATATCCACAAATCAGCTAAGCTAATGTACTTGGATTTAAGACTGGCTAGGCCTCTGTAGGTACTCTATTTTAAGTGCTGTATATTATCCATGCAATAGAATGTTGCATTAAAGAATATATTGTGCACTGAGTTGAATTGAAAAGGTCAAATAGTATTAGGAACTAGAGCTTAAAAGACTATCCCCACCTTTCCTCGTCCTTCATGAAAAAGTGTGTTTTTATACACTGAGACATCTAGTAAAAAAATTATCATTCCTCCAACAGATTTTTCTTTTTGTCCTTGTGTGAGGCCACAAAGAGCAGCAATATTTTCTGTTTGTTTGTTTTAAAATGGTGAATTTTGCATTTTTTAGCCATGGTGTAGTATAGTGGTTTAAGCATTGGACTCTAGAGACCATGGTTCAAATCCCTGATCAGTCATGGAAACTCACTGGGTGACCTTGGGCAAGTACACACTCTCAGCCTCAAAGGATGACAATGGCAAATCCCCTCTGAATAAAACTTGCAAAGAAAACTCCATGATAGGTTCATCTTAGGGTTGCCATAAGTCAGAAATGACTTGAAGACACACAACACGAAACTAACCCATCACAGCAGGACACCTACCTGAATGGTAGTGGTGGCTGAAGACTGGAACCAATAGTGCTGAAGAAGAAAGGACCAGAGAATGCTGCTCTCATCCCACCCCAGCCACAGCATGGGAGAAAGAGCTTCTGGGGTTGAGAGAACATGACAAGGATCAACAAGGGGGTAGCAGGGATGGAGGTGAGGGAAGCTGAGGGAGGGAATGCACCGGGTGAAGAGGTGGGCCTCAAGAATGGTGAGGAGGGATACTTTTGAGATGGGAGTATAAGCAGCTCATCCCAACATGAGTGAAGTAAGTGTTGAAATTATTATAAATTTGAGCTATCCATACAAGTGACATAATCTTGCGTCAGGCACAAAAAGTGCTGAAATGCAGAGTTTGCAAATATTGTTTTTTCAGACTACAAAAAATAATTCAAATTTGAAGCATCAATATCATCAATATGATGATGACATCCAGCTCTACTTTTCTATCCTCTACAAATCTATATGAGTTGTCATTCAAGGACAATGTATGATTATGGCCATTTAAGGTTGATAGCTACAGCTAGTCTTGGGCACTGATGAATCTGAATATAGCAGTCCATAGTAGTCCATGCTCTGAAATCATATCTAAATATCCGTGCTCTGATATTTTCCTGACTAGATTATTTCAGTACACACTAAATGGCAGTTCCTCTGATTATAGACTGAATGCTTTAGGTGGAACACAGAGCTGTTCCCTGAATAGTGATGGGGCATCGAAGACAACAACTTTTCTGAAATTGCTGCATTGGCTGCAATGAGTCATCAAGCCTAATTCAAGAATTTACTATTAACAAAGCACTAAACTGTTCAGGGTAAGTGCCTAAACACCCTAAAGGCACCAGATCCTGTTTGATCTTGGAACTAAGCAGGGAATGTCCTTGTTAGTACTTGGATGGGAGACAGCCAATAAATTGTTTTGTTGTTTGTTGTTAACCACCCTCAAGTTGATCTCGACTAATGGTGACTCTGTAGATGAGACATCTCCAAGACCCCCTATCCTCCACTACTTTTCCCAGTTTATACAGATTCATACCCATGATCTTCTTAATTAATCTAACATGTGGTCTTGCTCTCTTCCTAATTCCTTCCACTTTTCCCAATATTATCGTCTTTTCTAGTGAGTCATGTCTTCTCATGATGTGACCAAAGTACAAGAGCTTCAGTTTAGTCATCTAAGAAAATATCAGACTTGATCTGCTCTAGGGCTCACCTATTTGTTCTTTTTTTTTCCTGTCCATGGTATCCTTGGCACACTCTTCTCTAGCACCACATCTCAAGTGACTTTATTTTCTTTTTGTCCATTTTCTTAATTGTCCAGCTCTCTCATCCATACATGGTAAGGAGGAATACAATTGCTTGTAAGATTCTGACTTTCATGCTTAGTTGTATATCTTTGCTCTTTAGGACCTTTTCTAGTTCTTTCATAGCTGCCCTCCCCATTCTTAGTCTTCTTCTGATTTCTTGACTACAGTCCCGTTCTGATCTATGTTTGATCCTAGGTATAGGAACTCTTTTACTATTTCTATTTCTTCATTGTCTAGAATAAACTTGTGAAGATCTTCCATGGTCATTATTTTTGTTTTCTTTATGTTCAATATTAAGCCTGCCTTTGCACTTTCTTCCTTGACCTTTCTCAGTAGTTGCTCTAGGTCTCCAATGTTGTCTGCTAATATTATGATGTCATCTGCATATCTTAGATGGTTGATGTTCCTTCCTCCTATTTTTACTCCTCCTTCTTCTGTATCCAGGCCGATTCTTCATATATGTTCTACATACAAGTTGAAAAGATAGGGTGAAAGGATACAGCCTTGTCTGACCCCTTTGCCAATTGGAAACCATTCTGTTTCTCCATGTTCTGTTCTAATCATTGCCTCTTGTCCTGAATACAGATTCCTCATCAAGATTATTAGATGTGTTGGCACTCCCTTGTTTTTAAGGGCATTCCATAACCTTTCATGATCTATGTAGTCAAAGGCGTCACTATTGTCTATAAAGCACATGCTGATTTTCTTTTGGAATTCCCTAGTTTGCTCCATTAGTCATTGTATGTTTACAATCTGGTCCCTAGTGCTTCTTCCTCTTCTGAACCCCACTTTTACCTCTGAGATTTCTCTTTCTATGTATGGTTAGAGTCTATGTTGCAGAATTTTGATTATGATTTTGCTTGCATGGGAAATTAGCACTATGGTCCTATAGTTGCTGTAATCTTTTGTATCTCCTTTCTTGAAGATGGGGATGTAAATTCATTGTTTCCAATTCATTGGCCAATGTTTTGTTTTCCATATCTGTTGACGTATGTTGGTTAAGACTGGAGTTGATTCCATCAGTGTGAGTTATAGTAATTCCATTGGAATGTCATTTGTTCCTGGTGATTTGTTTTTCACCATTTCTCTCATTGCAGCTTCTACTTCACTTTTTAGAATTTTGGTTCATCTTCATCTTTGCTCCATGTGTCCTTCATTTTTTCATCTTTTTTGTACAGCTTTTTTGTGTATTGCCTCCAACATTTTTTTATTCTCTCCTGGTCTTGAATTATGTTATTTGTGTCATCATAGAGAATCCTAGTCCTTGGTTTGAATGTCTCTTTAATTTCTCGGATCTTGTGGAAAAGATCTCTTGTTCTTCATTTTTTGTTATTGTCTTCCATTTCCTTGCATTGGTCACTGTAGCAATTGTCTTTGTCTTTTCTCACTTGTCTTTGTAATAATAATAATAATAATAATAATAATAATAACAACAATAATAAATTCTTATATCTCGCCTTTTGCCATAGCAATCAAGGTGGCTTACAAATATAAGAAACCATTTAAATAAAACATACCTTACATTAAATAATAATAATAATAATAATAATAATAATAATATAGTTTATTTATATACCGCCCTAGTGGAGAACCAATCTGGGCGGTGAACAGTAAAATTATAAAATTACAATCATTAAAACAACAAACAATATCCCTCCTCCCCCCCTTAAAAAATTATTAAATCAATACATTTAAAATAACTGCAATTAAGCAGCAATTAATCTAAATGATAAAACAATAATAACAATTAATCTCCCCATTAAAAGAATAATTACAATATTAAAATAGAACATGAGAATTAAAAACAGCATGCATTCTGGAGCACCAATAGGTGTATGGAGAGGATGCATAACAAAAGAGGAGCACAGATTAAGGTGGAGTGACCTATTCTGGGAAGGCCTGACAGAAGAGATCCATCGCGACAGGTTTTTAAAACTGTCCAAGTTGGTTATTTGACAGATCTCCTGTACTGCTGCATTTATGGTTCTGACTTTGTTCCTGTCTACCTTTTGCTTTGTTTCTCTTCTTTCCTTTACTGCTTGAGGTGTTTTATTTGTCATCCATTGTTTCTTCACTTTCTTTTTGACTACTGTAAGTCTGTCTGCATTCATCTTTTATTGCATCCCTGGCTTTTGCCCATAGTTCCTCTGGTTCTCAGTCAATAGTGCAAAACTGTTTCTTCTATTGTCTATGAATTCTGTTGAGATCATATACTAGGGTATATTTCAGAGGGAGGAACTGGCGAAACCATGAGTATTCTTTGCCTAAGAAAACCTTATGAAATTCATGGGGTCACACATACTATTCAGGGCCTAAGTATGTAAAGGACTGCTTAAACCCACTTGAATTTAAGATCAATTAGGAAAACTCTACTAGAGATGCCCTGGATTGTTTTGGCCCATAGGATTACCATATGTAATAGAGCTTTCTCAGTACTGGAATCTCAGATTTGGGGCTATCTTCCATCAGCGATCTAGGATGCTTTCACACTACATAACATTAGGGATAACACAGTGACAGCACTATGATTCCATTTTAATTACCATGACTACATTCTATGAAATCCTGGGATTTGTATGTAGTTTGGTGAGACACTACAGTTCTCTGAGAATTCTAAACACCCCTCCCTAAACTGTAAATCCCAGGCATGAAAGTGTGGCAGTTAAAGTGGAATTATAGCACCTTCATTGTATACCACATTACTGCACTACACTCTTATAGTGCAGCTATTCCACTTTTACTGCTCTGTCTGCCTCCTGTTACATTCTGAGGTTTGTAGTTCAGTGAGGCCTAAGAGCTCTCTGATGGAGAATTCTAAATGTCCCTCCTTAAACTACAAATCCCAGAATGCAACAGGAGGCAGCCAGAGCAGTTAAAGTGGAATAGCTGCGCTATAAGAGTATAGTGTGGTAGCAATAGCAATAGCAAGTACATTTCTATACCACTTATCAGTGCACTTAAGCACTCCCTAAGTGGTTTACAACGTGTAAGCTAATTGCATTCCCTAAGTGATTTACAATGTGTAAGCTGGGTATTCAATTTAGCGATCTTGGAAGGATGCAAGGCTGAGTTGACCCTGAGCTCCTGGCTGATACTGAACTCACAAGCTTGTGGTTTGTGAATAAGTGGCTGCAGTACAGGCGGCTCTTCCCTGGTAAAGTCTGAAATGTTCCAAAAGATACTGCAGATTTTAGTATTCATTAGACCTGAGCAAAGATTGTGTCACTTGTAGGCTTGACTCAAGTTCTTTTTCAGATACCTGTTTAAAACGTAACTGTTTGTACACAGTTACAAGGAATAATGTAATAGATGGATTTTGTCTTCTGCTGTTGGTATTGCTTTGGTCAGATTTTTAAAGCAAATATTCACCATTTAGGATGTTAGATTTTTATTTTTTTAGATTTTCAGTTTTATTTTTTATTTTAGCAATGTGTTTTTACATTAGATTGTTGGCAAACATGACCTTTTATGTGGAAGGGTAGGATATGAATAATTAAATACAACTCCCAGAATCCCCCAGGCAGTGGGAGTTGTAGTTCACAAGAGTAGCATTTCCAGTCTTTGCAAAATCTGGATGGAAATGTATTCTGTAATCCCACCAGAACTGTATTTTGTCATTATTGCTGAACTACGTTGGTTTGTCTTCTTTTTATAAATAACAGCTAAGTTATCTACATTATCTCATCCATTTTCAGTTGTCTTTTTGGACAAGTGATTTTTAGCTTCAGCATCTGATGTTTGGAGGAGGTCATAAAATTGACCCCAAATCTCTTTCGCCCTCTCACCCCTTCATGCAGTAGATGGCCAGCTAGGCTGTGAAGGGCTATGTTCAAACTGCATCCAAATTTTCTCTCATTTTCTGCAAAGTATTGAATTGAATATTTTATTACAGCCATTAGGCCAGTATAAAAAAACATGTATAAAAACACACTAACACACAATACAATAGAGTAATACATCTGAATGGCATATAGCTCCTTATTAAAACATAATTCAATTCAATCCTTCAATGCAAAGTATTGAAAATTTATAAACAGCAAAAGATTCTTTCTGAATATTTAGCATGTGTGGACATCTTGGTGAAATGTTTTCCACAAATTATGCCTCTTTTAAAAAAATCAATCAATCAATCAATCAATAAGATAGCAACAAATCCTTAATATCAAATGAAATTTGGTGACTGACAAGAGACAAACAATTCTTTCAGTTCTTTAGTGAGAGTAATAACTGTTAATTATGTGAAATGAAGCAATTTCCCTCTGTTATAAAGCAGGGATGGTTTCTAAATATGTCTGCTATTTGGAAATACATGGCCCTTCAATTTGAAAAGAGAGTGCCATTTTCATTGTTCCATTTGTTTGGGAAAATAGGTCCAAATTGATTAAACTAATCATTTTATTCTAACTGTTCTTTTTAAAGGCAACTGCTGATTGCATGCCCCTTTTGTAGCTTCAGCAAAGCCCAAGATGGTACAAAATAACCATCTTGCCAGTTGTCACAACTATTTCCTCATTCTTTAATTAAACATAATATCGGAAACAGTGTAATTCACATCTAATTAGAGAACATCTTCTTTAGTCATAAGGCAATATGGATTGAGGAAAAATTAGTATGGAAAGGGTAAGAGGCAATGTCAAAATGTTGGCTGTTCTCATCCCATTTCATTGGCAATAAGATCCCTGTGTAGCTTCAGATAGGTTTATTCGTCTCCTCAGCTGCAGTGTACTCCTTTCCTGAAAAGGAGCACAGTTATTACAGTGAAATCTTTTGACATTTAAGATCCCCAGTCATAGGCTATAATCCAATATAAAGTTATGTGACCTTACACATAGGAAGCTGCTTCTTTGGGTCTTTACAGACTGCCAGAAATAATACAACTCGAGGCCACTTTAACTGTCCTGGCTCAGTGCTAAGGAAACATGGGAGCTGTAGTTTATTGTGGTACCAGAGCTATCTGACAGAGAAGGCTTAATGTCCCAGAAAAAAAAAATACAATTCCCATGATTCCCTAGCACTGAGCCAGGACAGTTAAAATGGCCTCAAGCTGCATTATTTCTGGCAGTCGGTAAAGGCCCATAGTCACACCATTTGTCCATCTTCTGCCATATTGCCAGTTCTAACTGGAAACATCTCTTTAAGATTTCAGGCAGGAGTTTTTCCACATGCTGCCTGAAAATCCCTAATATGTGGTTAGGTTATCCCTCTAGGTACCATACTCTCCAACTGTCCTGATTTGGCAGGGACAGCCTCAGTTAATCCTCTAGTGCAGGGGTAGGCAACCTTTCCCCTTTAAGGGCTGAGGGACTTCAGCTCCCAGAATCCCAGGAGCTATTGGCCAATATGGGACTATTGGCCAACGTGGCTGAGGCTTCTGGGAGCAGAAGTCCCTCGGCCCTTAAAAGGGAAAGGTTGCCTACCCTTGCTCTAGTGTCTTATTTCCTCAGCTGCTTTTAAAATGTCCCAGTTTCTCTTTCTTCCTCCTACTTTCCCCCATCATTATTGGCTTCCTTAAATTGCTGCAAGCAGAGTACTGCAGAAGTAGTCTGCATTCAGAGAAACCAATTGCTTTTTGTCCTAGGGTACATTTTTCATTTACCATGCAAATACCTTACAACTCATTCATTTTATAAAAAAATATTCCTGGTACATAAGAGTTAGGCTAAGTCAGTTCACTGAGTAATAATAATAATAAATAATAATAATAAATTTTATTTATAGCCCGCCCCTCTGCGGAGCAATCGGGGAGGGTTACATCAATTAAAACACAGAAGATACAGAAATTAAAAACAATCACATACCCATCCAACCCTCCCATCCCTTAAAACAGTATTAAACTAATTATTAGTTAAAACAACATGCTCCAAAGACAACAAAATAAATAACAATACAACAAATACAACATGAGCAGCAGGGGGAAGGGCAATATAGCTGTCTCCTGGAGCCGGAAGTTATTCCGGGAAGGCCTGCCGAAAGAGATCCGTCTTTAATGCTTTCTTGAAAGCCGCAAGAGTGGTAATATGATGGATCTCCTCCGGCAGGCCATTCCAGAGTCTGGGAGTGGTCACAGAGAAAGTCCTCTGGGAGGTCTGAGACAGCCTAGTTTTTACTGGCTGCAACAGATTCCTCCCAGAGGACCGAAGGGCGCGGGGAGGATCATACGGGAAAAGGCGGTCCCTGAGATAAGATGGACCCAAGCCATGTAGGGCTTTAAAGGTTAAAACCAACACCTTGTACTGTGCCCGGAAACTAATTGGCAGCCAGTGGAGAGATTTAAGCACTGGTGTTATGTGCTCCCTCCTTGATGTTCCAGTAATTAGCCTGGCTGCCATGTTTTGCACTAATTGTAGTTTCTGAGTTAGGCACAAGGGTAGCCCCATGTAGAGTGCATTGCAGTAATCTAATCGTGAGGTTACCAGGGCATGTACTACAGTTTCCAGATCCCTCATGTCCAGATAAGGGCGCAGTTGGCGTATCAGCCAAAGCTGATAACAGGCACTCCTGTTATACTCCTGAGTATAAATCCATCCAGATCTGTATGGTATGAAGTCTATCATATAGGTTGAAAAATGTTTGGCTCTATCAACCTTTTCCAACCTGGGCCACTCCAGATATTTTGGATGTCTACTCTCATATCACTCTAGCCATTAAATGGCCTGAATGGGGGAGATGAAAGCTGTTCTTAGAAAGGCAGTGAGTGCATTTCCACAATAGAAATAATGTAGTTTTACACCACTTTCAGTGTTGTAGCTCTGTCCTATGAAATACTGGGATTTGTTCTTTTATAAGGTCTTTAGTCTTCTCTGCCGAAGATTGCTGGTGACTCAAAAAACTAAAAAATCCCAAAATTCTATAGGATCGAGACATGGTAAATAAAGTGGTGTCAAATTGTGATTTCTACAGTGGAGATCCACCCTGATTTAGATTTATAGAAGTGCTGAAGGTAGGCAGGTTGCTCTATCTTTAATCTTCACTGATTTCCTCTTCTTACATATAGCCACAACACATGTATCATAAGCACATATAGGTACCATGAGCACATATAGATCAACTGCTAATCAAATATCAAAGAAGTAACAGAAAAGGAGACATGCTTTAAGATGCAAAACATAATCACTGGAATCCTTTTATGAACTTTTATGTAATGTAACTTTGTGTATATGTAGCTATGCAGAAAAAGCATTAAGAAACCCAGCTACTGAATTCTGAAGATACATAATGAGACACTGGCAAGAGTGCCCAATGCATGTTGGTGCCCAATGCTAATCTGGACCAATGCAATACACATCAGGACTGATGCAATGTGCATTGGGACTGATGCATATCAGTTCCGTTGTGCACCAGGCATCTGTGTGCATCAGGCATTTTGCTCACTATGCTACATAGTAACACAACAGCAGCCATCTACTGGATATGGACATTGTGCCAGTGCACAATTCTAATTCCCACAGATGTATGGGGCATTGCAGACTGGCCCAAAGTGCTGGCCTGGGGGTGGATTTGGGGCAGGGCAGCCACATGCCGGCTGCCCCAACCCCAGCCCTAAGCCATCCTGATGCTGCACGCCATGCAGACGTATGCACAGCATGTGGTGTCACGATACCCTCCCAGTGCAGCGTGCAGACACGCTATGCCGAAAGGGCACAGAAGAGCTACAGTGCTGGCTTTTAGGGCGACCTTTTGCCACCCCTAAAAGGAATGGCATTTTGCCACTCTTTTAGGGGTAGCAAAAGAGAGGATTGGGACCTCAGTGTGTGGTTGCTGCAGCCCCAATCCGCGGCTAGCAGGGGCAGCCCAGAGCCGCCCATTCGCATAGCCTCTAAGTCTACTTACAATACAACACCCCAACAGAATCCCAGGCAATGCCTTTTATTTGCCAGAATGCCCACCATGTGTTGGCCTGTAAATGTCCTTAAGGCCTTCTTTGAGGGTCTACATATATATTTTAAAAAAAAATTACAAGAGAACAACATGTAAATACATACCACCCAATTACATAAGAATGAGAAAAAAGCAAGCAAGCAAGCAAGGCTCATTGGAGCTAGATGAATCTAAGATTTCTCTAAAACTCACTTTCTTAAATACTAAATTTTGCTTTTTTGCAATTTTAAAAAAACACCACCACCATGATGACTGAAATAATCCATCTTTATTGACACAGGGAAAAGTTTATGAGTTGAGATTCTCTGGTATATCTATTAGTAGCTGCAAAGCTAACAAATCCCAGCAAGCATCCACCCTCAGTTAATCTCTCCCTCTTCTGATTGAGAGCCCTTTGACAAACAAAGGTTTTAACATTCAAAAGAAAGCTTGCCCAAGGGTCTTGTTACTCCATATAAAAATCAACCAGACTTTCCTTCCCCCACATGGGAATGCACATCTGTTCTAGCACAATGCAAAAGAATGCAGCCTGCATGCTGGTGGTGAATTGGTACCTGCATACCAAGACTAGTGCTTTTGACATTAGCAGCAATAAAATCTGGATCAGCTACTTCCTTTTGCTAAGGCTTCTAGTGGCACTTCCACTGAAAACATTTTGCTATTTTTAAGTTGCTTAAATTATAACATTGTGATAAAAATGGGGCAGAAATGCCTGTATGATGTGAGGTGCTGCACTCATCAGATGGACTCAACATACCAAGAAATAAGAAGAGTGGGAAGAGGAAGGGGGGGGGGGGAGAAGAGAATATGCTGTACCTTCTAAGGTCTATAGTTAAATTTATTAACCAGATCCAAAGAAGATACTGTAAGATAAATTTGTATGCATTAATCATTCCATGTTTTAGTCTGAATTCTAAAAAATCTAAGTGGTGCTCAGGCCTATGCCTTAAATAGGCTCGGTTTGGACTAAACCCTTGAATGGATGCACTGCCCCACTGAAGTGAAGCCACCACCCACCACCAGACATTTCATCTCTAAACCGGCATGATAACAAGTGTGATCATCAAGGAAATATTTAAGTGGAGTGCAGCTGTACAGGATTCATATTCCACCCACAACTGTTAGTCAACCTTCTGTGGCCAGTCCAGTACCATTTACAGTTGTGACTGGCTCCTGACATATTTCAAAGCACTGGCACTCTTTATAGCCCTATATACTTTTGGAAACAGTTTATCTGAAGGACCCTCTTTTTTTGTACAACAGAGATGTTGGCTGCCCATTGATGTAATAAACAGAAATCTAATAAGCAGAAAGCCATGTGTGTATCATAGTTCAAGTGATGGATTTGGGAGATGGTCTATATGGTGTTATGGTTTGAGCAGTAGACTACCATTCTAGAGATCAGGATTTGATTCTCCACATGGTCATGGAAACCTACGGGCGATCTCAAGCAAGTTGCACAAAACCCTATGATAGATTCATTTTAGGATTGCCATAAGTTAGAAACAACTTGAAGGCACATGATAACAGCAAATATCCTAGTCTACACAAAGCCATGAAACTCATTTGGTGATTGTTGAGCCAATAACTTTCTCTTCCAGTCTGATGTACTTTGATTTGAATCCCATTTTGGGAGAAAGATAGGATATAAATCCAATAAATAATAGATAGATAGATATGATTATTGTGAGGATAAAATAGGCATTATTTTTCAGAGCATGTCATGGAAAGAGAAAGTTACAGATGACCATCTGATTTAACTAGACACATAGAAAAGAAAGTCGGAACTTAGAAAAGCTAGTAGCCCTTCTAGCTAAGGGATTCTGCATATTGTAATCCAAAAAGTAACATCTTCTTTTTACAGAGGAAAATGTGTGTTTGTGTTTGTGTTTGGGGTGTGTGTGTGTGTGTGAGTGTGTGTGTGTGTGAGAGAGAGAGATTTCAGGTGAAATTATTTGATTCTTTAAACACACACACACACACACACACACTTAGAATCAGACATTTACATTATGGGCATATTTTTTCTATAATTTGTTTATATTTTAGGAACACTAATTAGAATCAGTAGTCTAACTGGATATCTCATCCATAATTGTGTAGTTGTGTATCTTTTCACACACCCAACTCTTAGTGGAGAGCACCTGCCTCTCACTGTGTGTAGGCCCTGCCTGCTTCCTGTGAAGTAGTTGGATTTAAAAGAATTAGTTCTGCTTGCTTTGTGAGGCTGAGCCAGTTTCCACATTTCTTATTCAAACCCCCATTCTCAGGCTCAACTGGAACCATTTCGTACTTCCATTGTTCAGTAGGGTTTTTTTATTTGTTTCTTTCCAGTTGAGCACATGTTTTAAAAGGCGACCCCCCAGCAATCTTCCCCCCCCTCCTTTCACATGACTAAGCGATTATCTTCTTTCTAATCAAAGAGAGAGATGAAAAGAGTTTATTAATAAAAGTTTCCCTTCAGGAAGATTGGAAATGAATGATTAGTAAAATACACCAAATTTTACTTATGGACCCCCCTCACAGAGAGGCATCTGTGAACGGCCGGGATGCCAGAATAGTGGCAAGGAGTTGGGCATATGGAAGCTATTTGTGATGTGGATTAGAAGTCAGACTGCACAAAGATACTGCCTGTAGTCACAAAAGCTTGCTCTGCAGAGGGGGGGGGGGGGATATGCTGCTTGTTTACTGTGCTACTTTCCCCCTTTTGCTTGTTATCTGTTTTATTTCCTCTCACGCTCCAGTCTCCCCACACCATTCATGTGCAATTATGTCTATACAGATATGCCAGCTGGTGGGACTTGTTAAACATATATATTCACAACGTCAGTGTTTAGGAAGAAGAAAGAAGAGAAGGATGTTCGTAGGTCCACAAACTGCTCCAAAATGTATTTGGGGCTTGCAGTACCACAGGCTGTTGCCATTGGGACTGAGTCAGAGCCAATTAACAACAAGCCTTTTCCCGCTAGAAGCAGTTTCACTGAATGAGGTTTGTCCCTGCAAAATGGGAAATGATAATAATATGTCAAAGTCTCTTCCTTCTGAATAACCAAGGCCTAACTCTACACTTAGGGATTTATGGGGCAGAATATGCAAGTTAGAGGCAAGGACCACAGAAGGCTTGGAAAATTTTTGTCACTTTCATTGTTGTTGTGGTTGATGTTTAATATAACTGCAGTCAGAATTGTCTGGTCAATGTGAGGATCAACCAAAAGAATCTCCTCAACTTCTGGTTTCTCTTAATTTCTCTTAATTTCTCATTTTTCTGCTCTTAAATTCATATAGTTCTGAATTTTGAGAATGTTTCCAACTGTAAGTTCAGTCCATTCTAAACTTTGAGAGTTTCTTTTCTTTGTATGTTATGTAGAAACTTATATGATATGAGGGGAGGTTCTTGTCATATATTCTGCTTTGATAATAATATAATAATAATAAAAAAAATTTATTTGTACCCCACCCAATGGAAATGATAAAGACACACAATTTTGCAAGCATTTTTTTTTCTAATCAAGTGTATGTTTCATCATAAATACATGTATTTATTATGTGTGAGTTCCCCTGATACAAGCATCTCTGTGTGATTTTTTTTTAAAGGTACCTTTAACTTGAACAGACTAGAAAGCTGGGAAAAAGCTAACAAAATGAAATTCAAATGTAAGGTACTGCACTTAGGGTGGAAAAATGAAAAGCACAGATATACAATGGGGGACACCTGGCTGAATGAGACTACGTGTGAAAGGGATCTAGGAATCCAGGTGGACCACAAGTTGAACATGAGTCAACAGTGCGATGCAGCAGCTAAAAAGGCCAATGCAATTTTAGGCTGCATCAGTAGAAGTATAGTGTCTAGATCAAGAGAAGTAATAGTGCCACTCTATTCTGCTTTGGTCAGGCCTCACCTGGAATACTGTGTCCAGTTCTGGGCACCACAATTCAAAAAGGATGTGGAGAAACTGGAGCGTGTCCAAAGGAGGGCAACTAAAATGGTGAAAGGTCTGGAAACCAAGCCCTATGAGGAATGACTTAGGGAGCTGGGGATGTTTATCCTGGAGAAGAGAAGGCTGAGAGGTGATATGATAGCCGTGTTTAAATATTTGAAGGGATGTCATATTGAGGAGGGAACAAGCTTGTTTTATGCTGCTCCAGAGACTAAAGGGGGTTGCAGACTGCCAGAAATAGTGCAAATTGAGTCCATTTTTAGGGTTAGGTTTAGTGCTAGGGAATCATGGGAACTGTATTTTATTGTGGCACCAGAGCTCTCTGACAGAGAAGGCTCAATGTCTCAGAAAAAAAACAATTCCCATGATTCCCTAGCACTAACCCTAACCCTAAAAGTGGACTCAAGTTGCACTATTTCTGGCAGTCTGCAACCCCCCTTTGACCCAAAACAATGGATGTAAGCTTCAGGAAAAGAGATTCCACCTCAACATTAGGGGGAACTTCCTGACAGTAAGGGCGGTTCGACAGTGGAACACACTCCCTCGGAGAGTAGTGGAGTCTCCTTCCTTGGAGGTCTTTAACCAGAGGCTGGATGGCCATCTGTCGGGGATGCTTTGATTGGGAGTTCCTTCATGGCACGGGGTTGGACTGGATGGCCCTTGTGGTCTCTTCCAACTCTATGATTTTATGATTCTATGAACTGCACAGTTCTGAGAATTGAAAATTGCTGTGGAGGAGTAACACCACAATAATGACTACAACACATATCAATTGGAAGGAAAAGGCCACACCTTTATTGACAAGAGCTATGATGTGGGGTTGGCCCACAAAGCATGAGGTCTGGATTTGTCATCCATCAATCTCTGATTGGTCGATGAACCCATTTGCTTGGTCACGGCCAAGCTTTGGGATGACAAAAGGGGGGTTACCAGTTAATCGCCCATTTGTATCTCAGGTAATCAGTTGATCACATGTGCACAACTCTACCCCTTGTCACCGAGGATGCTGAATTGGTGTTTCCCCGCAATGGCAACCCTGCAATGCTCCCAGCACCCCGGGTCCCCACTGGACACCTGATCCAGTGCTACGCAGCCCTGGAAACCATGCCCACCAGATCCAAGACCTATGCTACTGCCACTGAAGGCTTCCCCTCTCCGGGAGATGCCTTCCACCAACTCTATAAAGCTGAGATTCCACCCTCAAGAGAGTCCTGAAAAAGAGCCCATTCCTGGGCAGATGTGGCCCTCAAAAACCCAGTCTTTTTATAGAGTCCACTGGCAAGTTACATCCCACTGCCATAGAAGCAGCCCCGATGCGAAAAGAGTGACCTCCAAAGTCCCCCACATGCTACAAGGCCAGACAAAGCACTGACACCACCTGGAACTGTGTCAGTGGTGAACCATCAATGTGAGTGAAAAGAGGGCCCTCACTGAGGTGCAATTCCAGCCTCCCTCACCCAAACCAGGAATTGAAGAACTGTGTTAGACCATAGCAGCCAGTGGGCCCAGAAGCCTGACATCCCCCCCCCCCCCCAAAAAAAAACAGATAGCTTGGAGATAGCTCTTTTGTTGGCCTTTAGAGTGGCTGGATGCCCTGCATCACAGCAGATTTCCAACCTCCCACAGTTCCTCCAGGAAGGGCATGGGTCTGCTCTGGGTGCCAAATGGCAAAACTTGGCTTCCTGTAAATGACAGAGAGAGTCTGCAATGTTATTTTGGAGGCCCAGCACAAAATGGGCCTAGAATGTGATGTTATTGTGGAGACACTGTAGCACAAAATGGCAAACCAAAAGCATGACTCTCTCAGACTTGGAGCTCTGTCGGTTAAGGATCTTGACAACCGCTAGGTTGTCACACCAAAAACACACCACCTTGTTAGCGAAGGCCCTGCCCCAAATGTGAAGTGCTACCACAATAGAAAACAGTTTGAGAAAAGTGAGGTCATTCAGGATCCCAATTTGAGCCCAGTGAATGGGCCATCACTGAGCACCAGTGCCCTTGGAAAAAGACCCCAAAGCCTGGGTTCCCAGCAGCATCAGAATGCACCTGAAGTCCATGACCTAAGTCCCATGGTCTTTGCCAAAGGGAGACTCCATTGTAGTCCCTGAGAAATCCCTCCCACAATCTAAGGTCCTGTTTGATGCCCTTGGTGAGGCAGATGTGATGGTGAGCTGCTTTGACACCTGGTGTGATCCTGGGCAGTCAAGTGCAAAAGGCTTTACTCGGAAAAATCATTCTTCACATGAAATTGAGGTGAGCCAGAATGGACTGGATATCTCTTAAGGTGACCTTATGGGCCATTTGGGTGGCCTGTATCTTGGCATGGAGGGCCCGGAGCTTGTCCTTAGGCAGGCAAGAGACACTGGCCACCGAGTCTAGCTGTATACCAAGGTAAGTTAGTGACGTGGCCGGGCCCTCCAACTTTTCCACCACTAAAGGGACATCTGGTTCATCAGCCAGCATTTGGAATGTGGCTTAAAGCTTGGCACAGCCATCACTATCAGCCTCACCCATGAACAGGAAGTCATCGAGGTAGTGAGTGACCAAGGGGGAGGTGGCCCTGTGCTTGACCTCCCATTCAAGGAAAGAACTGAAGGTCTCAAAGGCAGCACAGCTGATGGAGCAACCCATTCGCATGGCCTTATCGAAATACCACTGTCCCTCCAAATTTGAAACGCAGGAGACAGAAGTCATCAGGGTGGACAGGGAGCAGCCGGAATGCTGACTGAATGTCACACTTTGCTAAAAGGCACCCCCTGCCCACAAGATCTGACCAATCTGACTGAATAGTCGAATGAGGCATAGCGAACGGAGCAAAACTCTAGAGGAATAGCATTGTTGATGGATTAACCCACAGGATAGGAAAGGTGATGAATCCCCCTGGGGCTTTTTTGGGCACAATAGGGGGGACACCCTTAGGTTGGGCATGGGTGGCAAGATGAAGGGGCCAGCTACCCTGCCAGCCTCGCATTCCTTTTGTATCTTGGCCTTGAGGACTTGGCGCATATCCTGGACCAAATTGGGGTTTGGGGCATCTGAGCCCGAGTGAGGGCCCATTGCCAGGATTCTGAAACTCTGCATGAAGCTGTCCAAAATGAAAGTGGCTGCCTCTTTAAAGGGGTAACTGTAGAGCAGGGGGATGAGGGCCTCAGAACGTACTGGCATTGGAGCAAGGTCAAAAGTGGCTGGGCAGCCTCAACACACTCACTTTGGAACCCCAACCCTCTGGCCTTGGAGCTGGGGACTCCGTCCTTTTTGCCAGAGACTGCCAAAATGGTTGGTGGAAGCTTACCAGATGGGAACATGCCAGTTTGGCACACGGGTCCATTCAAAGCTCACAGCAATGTTCGAATTTGCAATGGGGCCACATGCACCTGCCCATGTTAAATTCCCAACAGATGAGCCTGTGAGAGTCTTATTTGCCTGCCTACGTGGAAGAACCACTTGGCTTGGCATGAGGGCCAACCTCAAGCAACCAGATGTTGCTTACAATGAGGTCCCACCTTTCTGATTCACTCTGTGATGCACGCTGGCAGAAGGTCTTGTCATAACCAAAGGCTGCCACCTTCCCCCACCCCCCATGGACCTGGCCCTGAGAACTGTGAGCATGTGGTTTTCAGGTGACAGGCCCACTAGGTGTAGGCTATGGCAACAACCCCCATGTAAAACCCCAAACCCTCCATCCAATTGGTAAAAGAATTATCCTCTGGCTGGGCCTTGACTTCCTTTTTTGTCTGGAGATGATGGCCCCAGCTTCCTCCCCCTTGGGCCTTAACAAGGTGAATACGTCCACATAACATCCCCTGATGATCTGTTTTCTGACTGTCTTGGACAGGTGGAGGCCTGGGGAATTCTCTCCATGTGACAACTTAGAGAACTCAAAGGCCTGTTGATCCACCCCACACTCTGTAAACTTGGGCACCTGGACCTGCATCTGATGGCCCAGGAAAGCATTCCCAGGACCAGAGCTCCCCTTCAACCAGTAGCCGTCCCTACCCAAGGCCAAGCCAGAGCACTCACCATCCCCCCTTTCTGAGTCCTTGGACCCCTTGGTGTGAGCCTTTTTGTTCTTTTCCTTGGTGGTGTGTTTTTGCTTCTGACCCTTGCACTTCCAGCCCACATATGAAGCACTGGGAATCACATTGGCCTCAGAGCTGGAGGTGGAAGGTGGCAGTGGAGCTGGAGGTGGCAGTGGAACTGGAAGAGTTGGTGGATGAACTACTCAAGCTGTAGCTGCTAGTGGAGATGTCTCTTTGTGTCCGCCCCCTTTTCTTGGCCCAACCTCACTCCTGGACAGGTGGCACACTGGCCTTCCTGACCTGCATGAAGAGGGCCATGATGGTACAGGTCAAACCCACCACTGCGTCCTCCTATGGAGATACAAGGGAGTCAGCAGAGCTGGGGCCAGTGATGCTGATGGTGGCCTCTGATGCTTTGCCCTGGGGGGTGGCAAAGCAGAAACCACTGGTGACACTGGGGGCTGCTTCTGCTTTGTCCTACAGGCCAAGCCTCCCCCAGAACTTTGTAGGATTCCCAGTCTGGTCCCTTCTAGCTGGGTGGGCAGCCCCCACCCCCTGTTTTGGCTCCTTTGGGGGCATAAGTGGGTCAGGGCTTGTTGCCTGAAGACTGAAATGAAGGGGGGAAGCCAGCAGGCTGTAGTGTCCTGAGCAGGTGGGCTTATGAATGCCCGAAAAAAATGGGGAGGGGAGCCCATGGGCTGCAGTGTCTAAGCCACTGTAGGGGGCTGAGTTGCCACTGCCGCTATGGCAGCTGTGCTGCTGGTGCTGGTGCAGCAGCCACTAAAGCATCCAGCAGCAATGGGGTGGCTGAGATGCAGCGACTGGGCTGCTGGTCCTGCTGCAACAGTCGCTGAAGTATCTGGGTCAGTGGCCGTGCAGTTAAGGCACCAGCAGTGATTCTGCCACAGTCACAGCCTCCACCACTTTGAAGCCCCACTTGGCTCAGCACATCCTCTTTGTGCAAGAGCTGAGCTGGAATGGCACCTTCCCTGTGCACCACATGGCCCTTTATATAGGCCCTTTAACCAATCAGGGTCTGGGAGAGATGGAGGTTCCCCCCCCCTCTGGGCCCACCAACAATCATGGGTGCCACTTGCCTGCGGTGCCAGCCAATCAGGCTGCACTTCCGCCCTGGTACTCACTGAGAAATGTAGTCCCGGTGCTGGAGTGGAAGTACCACCCTCTCCAGCCCCCAGAGGCCAATTCTGGCCCAGCCAGTCTGGTGCAAGACCTGCCGGGGCTTCAGTGGGCCAGAAAATGTCCCCAGACAGTGTTTCTCCCCCCAGAAGCAACCATGCCGGCCCAGTGAGTCAGGCATCTTAATCTAGTAGATATCTACATTTTGATTCACATACTGGTTCACGTGTACAAAATAAAGTAAGCTTATATTAAAGTGTAAATTTATTAGATTTCTCCATCATGCTACCTCTGCAAATATCACTAACTGGTCAAAACATGTTTGGCTTCTCCTGAGCAAGAATTTCCAGATTCACTTTGGAGTAATCCTTATCAGCTTGTTCCTTGATCACCACTGGTCTTTCTACAGTGAATCCAATACTGGTAAGAAAGAGGCCATGGAAACAGTACTGTTCTTGATTTCCAGCCATTGATGGATTAATAATCTCCTGTAATACAGTGCACCCTTGCTATCTGCGGGGAGCAATTCTAGATCCCCCCGCCCCGATAGTAAAAAATGTGGGACCTTAAATCCTGTTCTGTTCAATGGATGCGCACTCATACTTGCATTGCCGCATGTGTGCACGCTCATTGAGAAAGCTGGGGCTTACCATCCATGGAAGTTCAAACCATAGATGGCAAATCCATACTTGGAGTAGTTGCACTGTATTTAGTTCAAATCTAAGGTAGCAATGTTTGGTGTGTAACCCTTCCTAGGAATTTTCCTAAACCCTTTCCTTCCCAGGAATTTTTTCAATGTTATATCTATTCATCACAAATGTGCCTCAAAATTTTCTCTTCAGAGCTAATCTAATCCTAACTACTACAGTTCAAGCAAACAAAAGTAAAAAGGATTTTTTTTTTACAAAAAGTACATTGAAACTTTACTGTTTTTATGAGGTCTCTTTGTGCCTCTCATAAAGGGATCAAATAGTTTTTTGTTTTTTTGTTTTTTACTATAAAAAAAATTATAATAATAAATTTTTATTTATAGCCCGCCCCTCTGCTCTGCAATCGGGGTGGGTTACAACATATTAAAAAACAACAAAGATTAAGAATAATCCCTCTCATAACAACCCTCCCCCCTTAAAACAGAATTAAACTTACAGAATTAAATTAAAATTAAGTCCATACTATAAAATTGACAGCAACAATAAATATGAAATCGGTGAGGAAATGGGAACAGTTAGAAAGGGTCAATTAGGGTTCGATTAGGGTTCAGCCCTCTGAAGATGTTATTCTGGGAAGGCCAGTCGGAAGAGATCCGTCTTTACTGCTTTCTTAAAAGCAGCAAGAGTCGAAATAAGACAGATCTCGTCCGGCAGGCTATTCCAAAGTCTAGAGGCAGTAGCAGAAAAGGCCCTCTGGGAAGTCTGAGAGAGCCTAGTCTTTATCGGCTGAAGCAGGTTCTTCCCAGATGACCTAAGGGAGTGGGGGGGATCATATGGAAGGAGGCGGTCCCTAAGGTAAGATGGACCCAAGCCATGTAGGGCTTTAAAGGTCAAAACCAACACCTTGTACTGTGCCTGGAAACTAATTGGCAGCCAGTGGAGGGATTTGAGCACAGGTGTTATGTGCTCCCTCCTAGATGTTCCCGTAATTAATCTGGCTGCCATATTTTGGACTAATTGAAGTTTCCGGGTTAAGCACAAGGGTAGCCCCATGTAGAGTGCGTTGCAGTAATCCAGACGTGAGGTTACCAGAGCATGCACCACAGTTTCCAGATCCCTCATATCCAGATATGGGCACAGTTGGCGTATCAGCCGAAGCTGATAACAGGCACTCCTGACCACCGCATTCATCTGACTAGTCATGTGAAGCGATGAGTCCAGGAGTACCCCCAAACTGCGAACACGGTCCTTGGAGGAGAGTGTGACTCCATCCAGGACTGGAAGCTGTATTCCCGAATCTGGTTTCGGGCCTGTCACTGCAAGTACCTCCGTTTTGTCTGGATTCAACTTCAATCTGTTTTTCCTCATCCAATCCATTACCGCCCTAAGACAGTCATTGAGAGGAGAGATGCCATCAGAAGTCTGAGATGATGATCTGGTCATGGAGAGATATATCTGGGTGTCATCAGCGTACTGAAGACGCCACGCTCCATGCCTCCGAATGATCTCACCAAGCAGCTTCATATAAATATTAAATAACATCGGGGACAGGATGGCGCCCTGAGGGATGCCACAATTAAGCTCTATTTTAGAAGAGCAACTGTCCTCAGGGATCTGCCTGAGAGGAAGGAATGGAACCACTGCAAAGCAGTGCCTCCAATTCCCAACTCTCTCAGGCGATCCAAGAGGATGGCATGATCTATAGTGTCAAAGGTCGCTGAGAGATCCAAGAGCACCAGCAGGGTCACACTACCCCTGTCGATGCTCAGGCGGAGGTCATCGGTCAGAGCAACCATGGCAGCAACCATCGGTCAGAGCAACCATGGCAGTCTCAACTTCAAATCCCGTCCTAAAGCCGGTTTGAAATGGATCAAGATAATTGGCTTGGATTTACTTCACTGAAATTCTCTTAGCATTGGCTATGTTAGCTTGGATTTACAGCCCTAGATTGTCTGGAGGGGTGCATGATTCCCACTCTTGCTCTAGAGCAGGGGTTCCCTACCCTTTTGACTCATGGAGCCCTAAGGGCTCCACAGAGCACAGGTTGGGAATCGCTGCTCTAGAAGATCCAGGATTAATCCCACATTGACTAGACCTACTGAAATCAATGTAATTTTTCAGTCATAACAATTAGTTTAAATCTCATTGATTTGAATGGGCCTACCTAGATGGGAACCCTAGGTGGGAACAACATTGGATTTAGTTCTAGATTCCCAACAGGTAACCAGGGTTTTTGTTGTTGTTATTGTTGGAGTAGCCTGGGTGCTAAGGACCTAGAGACAGTGAGACCATATGTATATGCAGAAAGTAATGGATTTTGTCTAACAACAGTCACTTGTATAGTGATTAGATGCAAACACAAGCACACATATGTATGTTTACACATACATACATACACATGTACATATATATATACACATAAATATAGATGTGAAGTTTTAAAAGTTTAAAATAAATTAATTGGGTGGGGAATGGTTGAGAATATATTCAAATATGAAATCATATCAAACCAAATTTCCTGTTAGAATTGTTGGAGTGAGGGATTTGCTTTTAAACAGCTTGCCTCTTCTATTCTATATGCAAGTCAACCAATATTCTATAATATAGAGATCAATATGCATTAACTATATACTATTAGAAATTTAGAATTCTACTTGAAATAAGAGGGAAATATTACACATGTATAAAACTAGCCCAGCAGGCTGCAGTAAGTCTGCTGTTCTATTGTATAAGCAATACTTTGCCTTTAGTATTAAAAAGGGGCTTATAATTTACAAAGAAAGCCAATCAATAAATAAACTGTCCCTAATCAGCCAAAGAGCTGGCAGAATGACATTCCATTATCCTGTCAGACATATTGCAATCAAATGGAGGGAACCTCAAAAGGCATCACTACACATTGCAGCTTAAGTGCTCAGTCTGTCCAGGATTTTTATGCCACCTTTTGGTGCCTTTTGCCTAAAAGTTAAGGGACATCCACCTACATGTCATACTGATCCCTGGGTGCATTTTGATGTGTCATTTTATTTCATAAAGCTGTGTAAACTTCATCTGCAGGGCAAAAAGCCTCCCCTGTTGTGACGGCACTGTGTCACTTGGGCTCCGTGACAGCTGATTCTCAGCAGACAGCGCTGTCAGAGAATCAGAGACTTCCACATGTACAAGTGAAATTAACTTCTGTTAGTCTGACATTTTCCACAATCAATACTCACAGGGTCCTTGTCTCTAGGATCAAAATTCATAAATCAAAAGCAGAGAGCATGAAATAAGGTATTTGATAAATCCATTAACTGAAGTGGAAGTATACTTCTGCCAGGCTGTTTATAGTATACAGAAACACCCAGAGGGTTAGATGAATGTATGGAGGAAAGGAAATTCCTACCAATATGTCCAGCAAATGGTTGTGTTGTTTGTGTGTGTATTTTAGAACTGCTGAGAAGGAAGAATGGTTGGTATTTGTGGTGCAGTCAGGGGAGAGGAACTGTGTAGCTGCTACTGCTACAGAGTATGACTGTTTTATTAAAGAAAGAAAATGAGAGGGATGTTTTTCTTCTATCTGCCACCATTGTGACCATTCAGGCCTCAAACCACAGAGCAAATGTCATGACAACCCCCCCCCCTTTTTTTTTTACAGCTTCAAAATAGGATTCAAAAAGAAATGCTGCTCATTTCCCCAGAACTTTCTAGAAGCTTCCCTCTCAATGCTTTGTATTCCCAACCAGGGCCTGAAGGCTACTCTGACCTTCCAACCAGGATTTGGCTATTATTATAATGAGCCATCAAGCAGGGTTCAATTTTTCAGTCACTGCACTGCACTGAAAAATAAAGAACAATACAAACCTGTATCCTTTTCTGACTTGGAGATTCAGTCATTTATAAAAGGGAGTGTTCAGAGTCAAGTGATAATCTTTGAGCATGTTCACGTGTCACAATAAACCATTGTGTATTATGGAGACTAGAATCCTGTTGGTTGAACATTTCCTAAGGTTGAGCAGTGATGACAAGTGAAGGCAAACAAAATCTACAGGCTCTAGGCAGGGATTTCTCCAGTGCCTTTCATTTTTGATGGCTGATGCACCTGCACTTTTCTTCTCTCGCAACTGCCTACTCTGGGATAGTTATGGAGCATACATAGTGTACCACCTGAATTCCCTCCACAATTCCCCAACCTATATCCTCCTAGCTGTTTTGGATCACCATTGGTCATGCCCTTTGCCTTACCCAGTATAACCAATGGTGAAGGATAATATCTCAGGCTAAATCAGAGGAAGCAATTTGAGGGTGGCATGTCCTTGAGGAAGGACATTTCAGCCACACTCTCTATTCAATAAGGTTTACACACTGGTGTCTTCCTTCTCCTCCTCTGGCAGTGCCCTGCTTCCAAGCTTCCAGGTTCTTCTGGTTGTTTGCTTACCGTAAATGGCTTCAGAAATAATTTGGCCTTTGCTGTGAAACTCAAGGACTGTTCTTACATCACAGTACATTCCAAATACTAGATTTTCATTAATATTGAGAAAAATGACACTTTATTTTCAAAACTTTTGGATTTACCATAAGTGGACAAATATGTCTCCCATACCATTTTAGCCTTGCATATGCTTTCTCAACATCCTAAAAGTGGATTGGGGTGGGGAAGCTTTAATGGTTGCACTGGTAACAGGCAGTATTTTTTATTTCTTAAAAAAAAAAGCATTTACCAATAGTAAGCTATTTCCTCTCCCCACAAAAGTTCCACAAATTAATGTTATGCAATATTGAGTTATGTCTTTCTTTCACAGGCCCTTAACCACCTAGGGAAGAGGAACTGAGACCCATTTATCCCAAACACAGGAGAGACAAACTGTCCATTGATCTCACTGGGTTGCACCTTTTGTGCCTACATTCAAGATAGAAGATGTGGAGCCATCAGATATGTAAGTCTGGGGAAGATTCTAGTTTGAAAACACAGAGTTGGAACAGACAGGCACAAAAGAGCACCCTGAGTCTGCTCTGGTTGCAAGCAGATTGGGATCATGCCAACCACACATCCTGCTCCCAAAGCAGGCTGTGGCCACAGGACCTAAGCCATGCCACCAGGAGCTGGATTATCCCAGCTCCTTTTTGCTCTGATCCAAAGAACCGGAGTGCAGCTTTGGTGCAGCTTCAGGCCATTTTGAAGGTGTGTGTCACTTAATTGTCATTCCTCCAAAGCTGGAAGCTGCATCGTTTGGCCTGTCTGTTCCAGGCCCCAGTCTTAAAAACCTCTCCATCAGTTAGTGTAGACAATTTTGAACTATATAGACCAATGATCTGATTCATTATAAAATGGCTTCCTATGTTTTATGAATGCATGCATGTATTACTAAGATAACCACACAAAAGAATGTTTATGAAATCATACATATGAGCACATCAAGCATACTATTTTTTGCATACCGGCATGTTCATATTAGTAATAAGAAGGAGTAAAAACAATTGAAATGAAAACATTATATGCCTGGTGTGATCAGTTGTACAAATTTCCAGTTTGAGAACTAGAATTTAAGAGGAGCATAACTGGAGTGAACCAGATGAATAGCAAAACATAAAATGAGTTCTAGGGGGGGAATGGTCCATGAAAGCTAACAGAAGAATTTATATTTGCCAAATGAAAGAGGGGAAAAAGGTTGAAATGGGTTCATCAGGCCAGCTAAATCTCATTCCCTGTGATGTTAGAGCCCAGACCAAGACCAGAGGTGGATCCTTATGATGTCACAAAGATAGCTTCTGATTGTGGGAAAAGATACAAGGGAAATCCAGGTAATTGGGCCTGGAATCCAGGTAAGCCCATCTAGCCAGGTAATGTATAATTCGAATCTGGGGGAAAGCTGCCACTTTTGAAGTTGGGGAGATGGCAAAATGTGCCCAGCAGCTACACATTCTGTCTAAGGATGGAAATTATATTTTAAAATATTTGAAAAATGGTTGAAAAACATGCTTTCAGGTTCAAGAAACCCCAATGGGAAGACTCCTGGACTGATGAGATATTTGCAGCTTGGAAACAATTCTGTGAAAAAGTTGCACATGGTTGTTTTGCATAGAAAACAACATTCTATGCATAGGAAACAGCATTTTCTATGTTGCAGAAATATTAATTCCTGTATAGAAAATGTTGTGTTCTGCACAGAAAAAAAGCTGTAATTAGGAATTTGTTGAAAAATTGCACATTGTCAATTTGCATTAAAACAGCATTTTCTGTGCATAAAACAGCATTTCCTACATAGGAAATTATATTTCTGTAATGAAATAGTATTTTTCCATGCATACAATGCTGTTTCCAGTGTGTAAAATGCTGTTTTCTTTGCAAAACAATCACGTGTGAATTTTGCATAGAATAAGTCCCAAATTGTGAATAGCCCTTGAAAACTGTGTAGTTTCAAGACTTTCTCACAGTAAGAAGAAAATTGCTGAAATTACTCATTGCATCCTTCAAGAAGAAAACTGAGGGAAGAAATACATCCTCAATACAGTCTTATGAGCTTATCGCATTCTTTAAAAATGCGACCTACCTTATGTGTTTTGAAGTCTCTTCCAGGATGTAGCTGGGTATAATCACATGCAATTCACTACTGATGCTGCCTTCCAGTGGCATCCCATCTAAAACCCGGCTAGAAGCTGCAAGCAGATGGCCGATTTGCAAAGTTGGGAAACTCCCAACTTTGCAAATCGGCCAGCTGAGCGCGGATTTTATCTGGGTTTTAGGCAGGATGGCTCTGGGAGGTGGCATCGGCAGCAAATTGTGTGTGATAATACCCAGCTACATCTCAGAAGAACTTCAAAACATACAACGTAAGTCCTGTTTGCTGTAAGTTTTTTAAGAATGCGATAAGCTCCTTACTTACAGCAAACAGGATACATGAAAAGTGACTGTATGCTATTGCTGAGACTTGGGGAAAGTTCACCTCTGGTTCCTAAAACTTAGAGAGTGCTGAGTTCACTGATAAGTGGTATAGAAATGTAAATGCTATTGCTATTGCTATCACAATCATTTGGAGCAAGGCTACTTCTCCAGTCCCCTTCCTTCACTCTTGACTTTCTGGTGCATCAACATAGCACAAGAACAGCAAACATGCAGCACCTTTGTGGTGAATTACTGAGCCTTGACACCAACCAGGAATGGATGTGGATGTCCAGGGTTTAAATTCTCACATCAGAGTTTCTTGTCCTCCAGCATTGTTCATCCAGATTGGTCCCCATTCCTGGAGACCTGGAAAAACAGTGTATTTCCATGGGACTTCATCTTGTAACCAGAAACCTGGCAACTTTAGATAGAAACCATTTTTGTTGTTATTGTTAACTGCCTTTGCATCAGTCTCAACCCATGGGAACTCTATGAATGAGACATCTCCAGCCCCCTCCCCCCCCCTATCCACTAGTGCTCTTCCCAGCTCCTGCAAATTCTTATTCATGGTCTCTTTAATAGAGTTCATCCATCTAGCATGTGGCCTTCCTCTCTTTCTACTTCCCTCCACCTTTCCGAACATTATTGTCTTTTCGACCAATTCATGCCTTCTCATGATGTGTCCAAAGTACGACAGTCTAAATCTTGTCATCTTGGCTTCTAGGGATATCTCTGGCTTGATCTGTTCTAGGACCCTTTTGTTTGTCCTTTTGGCTGTCCATGGAATCCTCAGCACTCTTCTCCAGTACCACATCTTCAATGCATTGATTTTTCTCCTATCTCCTTTCTTGACTGTCCAGCTCTCACATCCATATATAGTAATAGGGAATACGATGGCTTGTATGATTCTGACTTTTGTGCTGCATAGTATGTTTTGCATTTTAGAATCTTTTCTAGTTCTTTCATAGCCACCCTCCCCGTTCTTAATCTTCTTATTTCCTGGATGCAGTCCCTGTTCTGATCAATGTTTGATCCCAGATATGAGAAATCTTTTACTATTTCTATTTCCTCTTTGTCTAGTTTGAATGTGTGTAAGTTCTCTGTGGTCATTATTTTTGTTTAGACAACATAATATAGATCAGCTATAAACAAATTGTCTTGGTTGCTGTTTAAAAACAATGGAGAAAGAAAATTTCCATTATATCACTAGGGAAATGATTGAGCTTGGACATAACTAATTAAAAAGAAAAGGAAAAATAAGACAAAATAGTGACTTGCACCCAAGTTCTTTACAGATGATGCAATATCAAAGAGGAAGTTCACAGAGAAGTTATTATTATACATTCATATCTTAGGGACCTCTGTGTCTAATAAAGCTCCCAAATCATTTTTCATCTGGGATAGCCCTTTCATTATTCCAAAAGAAATCTATGGGCCTAAGCAGACGGTGTTTTGCACTGTCTTCAAAGCAAGGAAGGGGACAGGCAGCCTCACGCTGGGCGCCCATCGCTCCGCACGACCGGTGCTCCGACGACGTACTTCTGCCGCAGTGTCCGAACATGCTGCGGTGGAAGAGGCGCTGAAGGTGCGCCCAAGGCCTCTTGCGGAAGGAGCACTATTTTAGCGCTCCTTCCAGGGCCTAAGAAGCTGCAGGTTGGGGCCAAGGAGTGCGGCTACCTCGGCCCCAATCCGCAGCCTTCCGGGGTGGCCCAAGGCCGCCCATCTGCTTAGGCCCTAAGTTTGCAAGCTGGAAGAAATGAAGTCCCCCCTCCAACACACATGTATACATTGTTACAAATGTCTTATGGAATTATGTGGCATGTAAATATATGGTATTTCAATATGTTGCCTGAATACATGTGCTTTGGCTCTCTGAAACCCTTATGTCTAAACTCAGCTTGCTATATGATAAGATATCTACATATGACAGCCCCATATGTTGTTTTTTAGTCTTCAAACTACTATGCAGAAAATAAATGCCCCCCAGATCTTGACAATTTCCGCTCTTTTTGATCTGAAAACCTAAAGAAAGGTATTTCATTCATGTGTGATACTATCAAGAAGAGATAAAAATAAAATGTGCTATGTCTTCTTTCTTATATAGATCTTCCCCAAGCAACTGCCTGCAATAAAAATGACATTATTAATAGCCAAGGATTTCCCCTGAGATATGATACTAATATTAAGGCTGCTTTATTTTATATATTCAGTCACTACCCATCAGCTCATACAAATGGTTTGATTTTGCCTTCCTCTAATTACAACAGGAGCCAATAATTAGAACAGTTTTTTCTATATAGATCCTCTGTCTTCTAATATGTCAATAGTTGTGGTTTTCCTAGAGAGTTTAAATGTACTGCAGTAGGTGCCCTTGAGAAAGATTTTTTTTGTTTTGTTTTGTTATTCAGATTCAATAAAGTTTTCACCCCTCCACCTCTGCATTGCTGCTATGGTATAATTTGCTCCTGACAAATATCTTCCATCCATGATGGCATATACCCACAGAAGAAAAAAAGAACGTATGACTAATAGCAAAATAACTTCATGTAGTCAAAGAGAATGAAATTATTTCATCCATATCACTTATTTCTTATTCTGGGTGAATAAAGATAATAGATATGTCATTTACAGTCATTCAAAAGACTGAGTCCAGTTTTGTTGTAAAGCAGTTCTAAGTGATAGAAATGATCAGGTATTACACAATGCAACAAAAGATGGAATAGATTCTCTCCTTCCACAATGCACTTTTCTGGGGGATTTTCAGAGTCAAAAAATAAATAAAATAAATCAAATTGCTTGTGTTTAACCAAGTAAAGTCATTCACTCCCTGATGCAGAAATCTGTGAATGTTCAAATGAACCTTGAATCTTTTCACCTGTCTCTGTGTCTCTAGTAATTTCAGTGGAAGGAGCCACAGCTCCAAGTATGTAAAGAAAAGTGCATTCAGGCAGCTTCCTTCAACTACAATGTGAGAGGCAATGGGTTTAGCAACTCTTCTGTGCATGTTTTCAAGAAACATAGGCAAGCCAAATCCCAAGTTTTTGAACAATTTGTGGAAAGAGACATAAGGTAAAGCCAAAACCAAAATTGGAGTTTTAATTAATTAAATTTTGATAATTTAATTTCATTGACATTAAAGATTTGGAAGTAGATGCATGAGGTAGAACCCTCAGATGTATGAAGAAGTAGGCTGAAGTCTATGAAAGTTCATGGTATCAACTTCATTTTTTCAGTTAGTCTCAGTGGCGCTACAAGGTCCCTTTGCATACTGATTCTTCAGACTAACATGGCTATACATTTGAATATTATTATGGTTACAGTGAAGTCAGTCTACATGATATCATTTTTCATACATTTATTATTACATTGTGGCTAGAATTCTCTTGGCGTCATTTGCTCATATAACTCCTATTTTATACTTGAATATTTTCAAGGTTATTGTCAAAGGAAGTACTGAGTAGCTCCCTGAGCAATACATCTCACCACACATGTCCAGCAGCTAATGGAGGCACATGGATGAATTTCCATTTCATCAGTCTCTAATTGGCTGTAAGGCTGTACCCAGATTTATTCCAAGTGCCCTCGTACACTTGTGCTATGCACTTTCCTCCTTATCCTGGAGGCAGAGGCTGTTGCTTTATCTCTGAGTACTCAAGGGCAGCTGAAATATGCCTGTATACACCCATGGAAAGGGTGTAAAAGAGGGACCAGGTTCCATTTTCCAGCCCATTGTGTAAATATGCTTGTAGAGATTTGTGTTCTACCAGTGTGCTTACTGGATCTCTATTACAACAAATTGCTTTCATGCTTGGAGTTTTCACAATAAAATAATGAGGTAAGATACAGCAGTGCAAACTATGCTTGTGGTAAACTCATTAGCAGAAACTTGTAGTAGAAGTGTGTGTGTATATCTGTGTGTGGACATGCTGTCAAGTTACCTGTCAACCCCATTAATTTCATAGGGTTTTCTTAGGCAAATAATACTCAGTGGTGGTTTTGCCAGTTCCTACAGCATCTGATATTCATTGGTGGTCTCCCAACTAAGTTCTAAGCAAAGCTGACCCTGTTTAGCTTCCAAGATCAGACAGGATATGGTTACTTTAGGGTAGGGGTAGGCAACCTTTCCCCTTTAAGGGCCAAAGGACTTCAGCTCCAGAATGCCAGGAGCTATTGGCCAACATGAGACTATTGGCCAACATGACTGAGGCTTCTGGGAACTGAAGTCCCTCGGCCCTTAAAGGGGAAAGGTTGCCTACCGCTGCTTTAGGGTATTTAGGCCATATAAAAGTACCATAGCTCAAAATAATAATAGTAAATATAAAAGGGGGAACAAAGTTATTTTTTTCTTTCAGGACTGCTGCTCTTGAAGTGCTGGCAAACAAATCTATTGACGTATTTTCATTACTATGAGTTGAGTTTGAATCCTGCACACAATGGCATAGCTTTTTGGAACAATGTTCACAGGAAGCTTGTTCAATGTTAGGGGCTTTGCAGACAGGCGACCGTGGGCCACCCTGAGAAGCAGAGGATTGGGGCCGAAGCTGCCCCACATCTTGGCCCCAATCCACCCTTTGGGCAGCCCTGGAAGGAGTGCCAAAATGCCGCTCCTTCCATAGCCGGTGAAAAAGGCGCTGGAAGAACCGTCGCACGGCTCTTCCATGTCTCTTCTGGTGCAGCGCGTGCAGAGGCTGCACTGGGAGGACATCATCACGGTGCTCACCATGTGTAACAGTGCATGCTCTGATGACCTTCTAGGGAAGGGGTTGAGGCGGCTGCCATGCGGCTGCCCCTCTCCTTCCCTGCCTCCAAGATGGCCGCCTTGCATCATCTGCATCCCCCCTTAGTCTCATGAGAGGGGTTGTCTGAGGCTGAGTTCCACAAGACTGAGAAATAGGGAAGTGTTCTTTTAGCAGTCAGGTTTCATTCTATTTCAAATAAACAAAAAGTGTTACTCTTGCTTTCTTGAATGACATATATTTCAGAATTTTCCTCCTCTTTCAGTTGGCTCAATACCATTTCAGAAACCATTTCAAAAGTTATTTTGCACCTTACACTCAAATATGCTACTTCAAAGGGCATGGTGGAAGAATTACAATCACAATTAATGACATGTCAATATCTTTCTAAGAAAAATATTGATGTCCAATTGGTAATCAAGCACTTACTAGGTAGCATACCCATATTTCAGTGACTCACATCCATCAGATTGAGCACTGAAATACCAGTAAAGTTTAGGAGATGAACCCAAAGTGAAGCAAAAAGGATCATGTAAAAAGACATGGTGCCCTAAACCAAAGCTTATTCAGTACACATAGAGTCTGATGTGCATATATTTAAATAATATTTTATTATGTCTAAGGATAGTGAATTGCTGATATTTAGTATTAAAGACACCCTAACAAATAAATAAAGAAATATCAAAACAAGGTTTTCCCCTACACCTGCAAGAGGCAAAAAGCAAAGACAAAATATTAATGCTAGAATGAGAAGAGGTATATCCTATTGTTAGTACCAACTAAAGTAGACCCATTGAATCAATGAAATTTATTTACACATTGACTCACCTTTCAACAATTGATTGTGAGTCACTCTAGTCAGGATTATGATTCAGTCCATGCAGACAAAGACATTTGTTGATAATTCATGTACAGTAGGCTGTTGGTACTTTAATTGTTCCACTCTTGTTAGTTAACTAGAACAAACCATGTGGACACAGGACCATTCTTATCAAGTGCATGAAGTCTGTTTGTGTGTATGTGCCTTCAAGTCACTGTTGATTTATGGTGACCCCATGAATTTCATAAAGTTTTCTTAGTCCAGGAATACTCAGAGGTGGTTTTGCCAGTTCCTCCCTCTGAAATACACCTGATATTCATTGGCAGTCTCCCATCCAAGTACTAACTAATGACTCTACATTGCTTGAAAAAAGAATTTCATTCAGTTAAAATAGCAGATAGCTTGCCACCTATCATGTGGTAGCAGATAGCTTGCCACCACACAACTTCAGTATTGAAGTCCCTCCACTGGCTGCCTATTAGTTTCCAGGTCTAGTATAAGGTGTTGGTAATTACCTTTTAAGCCCTAAATTGCTTGGATCCAACCTATCTTCAAGACCGCCTCCTCCCATATAATCCTCCTGCGCACTCCTGTCTTCTGGGAGGAACTTGCTCCAGCCATCTAGGCCTCCCAGAGGGCATTCTCGGTAATCGCCCACAGATTATGGAACCGCCTGCAGGATGAGATCCATCAGATTACAGTGCTAAACATCTTTAAAAAGGCTATTAAGACAGATCTCTTCCGGCAGGCCTTTCCAGAATAGATTTCCCAGCCTCAGGAACTCCCTTATCCCACCCTCTCACAATTTGGACGTTCCCGCTGCTCTGTGTGTTTTATTATATTGTTATTTGTAATCAGTTTTTATTCTATGTCTTTTTAACTAGATGTTTTAATAGTTCGTTGGTTTAATAATTTTTTAAGGGGTGGGTGGGTTTTGGGGCCTTTTTGGACTTATATTGTTTGTAATTTTAAATTGCTGTTAGCCACCCAGATTGTTCTCAGAGGAGTGGATACATATTATTATTATTATTATTATTATTATTATTATTATTATTATTTCAAGACATGACTCACTAGAAAAGACAGTAATACTTGGTAAAGCAGAACAGTGGCATCGCTAGAGTCAGTGTCACCCAGTGCAATAACTCATTGTATCACCCTCCCCCATTGACCTCCTTCCATACCCCAACATACAGAATCCTTAGTAATTTTTTTGTACTAATGCTACTCATAAATTGTAATTCCTGTATATCACTGAATGTAATGGCAATAGTTATGACATAAGCAACTGGCAAAATTGAAATTATACCTTTAAATTACAATATGATATTTACATGTGGTTAAAGTGAAAATTTGGTAAGATGTGATGTTTTTAACGAAAATGCAAAAGGAATACATTTTTATTCTTAAAACACCTAGGGCTTCTTTTTTCTACTCCCACTGAGCCTCACCTCACTCACAACATCTCTTCCACTTAGCAGATGAATGCCACACCCCATTTCGTCCAAAATGCAAATGTTTGGGGAGCAGTAGTGTCATCCCCCCTTAGAGTATCACCTGGTGCAGCCTATTGATGCACCTGAGGCAGAAAGCAGTAGGAAAAGAGGAATAGAGTTTGCAAAACCTGAGCAAGGCTTTTGATAACGGGGTGACCTGGAGGTTTCTCATTCATGGGGTCACCATAGAATCACAGAATCATAGAAATCCAGAACCATAGAGTGGGGAGGGGCCCCATAGGCCATTGGGCCCAAACCCTTGTTCAGTGAAGCGACATATTTGAACACACAGGGAGTCACGTTTGAACTGAAGCTCTTAGGGCCCCTGGGATCCCTTATTGTTGGGGAAAAAAAACATTTCTGGTTCAAAATGGAGAAACAATTCACAAGAAACCTACAGAGGAAACAGATCTCCATTTTAAGGTGATCCCTTCCTTTTTACCTTTTTTTTTTTGTTCAAATTTGCTTTGCCTTCACTCCAAAAAAAAAAAAAAAAAAGTAGTTTCAGAAAAAATGAGCAAGAGTATAGTATATGCATGGAATATGAGTAGATGTAATCCCTAGATCCAAACTGGGCTCAGATAAATCTGTCAATTCCAGTTCTCCAACAATCAAGTAATTTTAAATTCCTGGGGTAGTCTTTCTACCCTGAATATAACAAAATTAATGAATACTGGCAAATGCTAATAAATAAAGATTGAAATATAACTCTCATCAGTTCCTAGAAGGTACTTATGACTGTCTACATGAAGGGATCTACACTAGACCTGGTCCATTGCCATCCCATATTCTTGGGCTTGAATCCTATTGGTACTTTATACTGGTTTATCTGGGGTTATGCTACTTTCTCAGATATTGCATAGGGAGGTATCCAATATTTCCTTAGGCAGCATTTTTGCCAAATACAGTAATGACTACCAGATGGTGCAGTTCTTCCCTCCCAACTTAAACATCAATTGAAAGGATATGGAAAAGGAAAGCTTCTTTGTGGTTCCACTCAGTTGGCCACCCTTTTCCTTACAGATGTCTGAGTTAAGCACATTGACAAAAGTTTATATATTGCCTGCTTCAAATAGTATCTTGGCCTTTGTTCCACCATAACAGGACAATAGCAGCCTCACATATTAACATGTTATATGTGTATGAGAGGATAACAAGTTTTTGATCCTATTTAAAAGATATCATAAAAATGTAAAGATTATGCTACAGATTATCACTATTAACCTCAGAATCCACATTTATCCCATTTAACACAATGGTGGTGCAGTAAAGCAGCTTCATATCGCACTATGGGATGTCTAAGCGATTTACAACTGTAAGCTCATTGCCCCCCAACAGTTGGGTACTCATTTTAGCAACCTCGGAAGGATGCAGGCCTGAGTCTAGCCTGAGCCCTGGCTAGTACTGAACTCGCAACCTTGTGGTCTACGAGTGAGTGGCTGCAGTACAGACATTTAACCACTGCGCCACCAGAATTATTGTGCAAGATAAAACCCAAACTCATTTCATTTGAATAATGTTCAAACAATCATTCCTGAACAACAAAATAGGTATTAATGGCCCACAAATCCACAGACATCACAGTCAGGATGTTTTTTCTCTCCAAAACTTCAGATCATGAAAAATATCATTACACTTTTAATGAAAGATATTCACATTAGAAATGAACATTTTGCCTTCAAGGGGAAAGGTAATACATCTCCATCATAGTATGTTAATTAATTACTAGCTCACAATTTCTGTTGAACTGAATTTGAATTGCACATTAATAATAAATGAAATAAGTGGAATTAATTTTATTGCAATGAATATCAAGTCATCAAATGATGATTGGCTGTTTCTGTTTCTTTCCTTTTTTTTTTTTTTTAAATAGCATTGCCTTATAAATATTCAAGCTTTTCTGTGAAATTACTGAGAACAATTTTCATGAATTTATTTATACATAAACTTAAAAAAACCAAAAAAACCTTGAGGGATATGCTTAGTTTAAAATGCTATAATGAAAAGAAAAGGGAAGTTAGATCTTTGTCAATTAGTTATGAATTTCCTCAAGGTTTGAATCAATTAAGCTAATAAGAAATATCCACAGAACTGAAACTGAACATTTAAGACCAAACATCACATAGAAGATCTAAAGCAGGGGTAGGCAACCTTTCCCCTTTAAGGACCGAGGGACTTCAGCTCCCAGAAGCCTCAGCCATGTTGGCCAATAGTCCCATGTTGGCCAATAGCTCCTGGGATTCTGGGAGCTGAAGTCCCTCGGCCCTTAAAGGGGAAAGGTTGCCTACCCCTGATCTAAAGAGTCTCATTAAATGTGTCCAATAAGGGCTGAGTCTTCTTTGTATGTTTATCAGTTGATGCTACTGCTAATACTTTAGCCTTGCCCCAAAGGACTAGTTATTTACCTTGTAGAGAGGAAGAAAACAAGTAATAATTTTTATGCCTAATTCAGTCATAAATAGAAATTACCCTCACATATAACTTTCATGTCCATAACTTTCACATCCAAAACTGTACTGATCCAATATGTGTTGAGGAGTCATGTACATACATGTGAACCGGCCTAAAATGGTGACAAGTTGTCACTGATGAGATTGTATTGGAAAAATTATGCATTTGTTAGTTGCTATATTAGATGTGCACATTAAAGTATATAATCCAAGATCCTACATGTTTTGTTAGGATCATAGTTCTTCAGTGTCATCTCTTCAGCAATCTCACCAGCATTTAATTAAAGAGATCAGTGGCTCCTACTGAGACAAGCATGTTTCTGTCCTCATACTGCTGTAAACAGGGCAAAACAGGACTTATCAGAGCTGCACATACAAAGATGCTATTGCTAATACTCTAACTTTGTCTCTTGTAGAGAGGAAGAAAACAAGCGTCACTAACTCTGAAGGCCACGGTATAGTATGCTTCCACTCCAAGTATATCCCTGGAATGACTTATCCCAATATCCTATCACAGATTTGTTGTCCAATTTTATTTGTATAAACTAGAAAGGTAGATTGAATTCTGCAAGCAAAATCTTCTCTCTCCTCATTTGGAGACTGATACATTGTTTGAGATGGATGGTGGTCTCTGTTGTGAGAAACTCTCTATAGTGTTTCCTGCTGAATACACACAATTTATTGAGAGGTGATTGAAGTAGGACTCTGAGAGACTGGAATTTGACCTCCCACTTGGTGACCTTGAGTAAGGGCCTTTGCAGACTGCCAGAAATAGTGCAAATTGAGTCCACTTTAACTGCTCTGACTCAGTGCTAGGGAATCATGGGAACTGTAGTTTATTGTGGCACCAGAGCTCTCTGACAGAGAAGGCTCAATGTCTGAGAAAAAAATACAATTCCCATGATTCCCTATCAGTGAGCCAGGGCATATTCAACCTGCCCACAACCTCCCATCTTCAGCAGCAGCAGCGGCAAGGCTGAGAGCCGGGCCAGGCGAGGCTCTCCCATCCTGCACGCTCTACCACCTACCACCACTTGGGACTCTGCGGCAGCAGCGGAGAGGTTGGGAGATGGCCCAGGGGGGATATTTAACCTGCCCACACCCTTCTACCTTCAGCAGCAGCAGCGACAAGGTTGAGAGCCGGGCCGGGCCGGGTGAGGCTCTTGCATCCTGCCTGCCCTACCCACCCACCACCACCACCTGGGATACTGCGGCAGCAGCGGAGAGGCCGGGGATGGGCTGGGGGGACTTTTAGCCCACCCATACCCTCCTACCTCCAGCCACAGTGGTCAAGAGCTGGGCTTGGGCAGGGCTTTTCCATCTATGCTGCCATGCCCTTTTCTGGCTGGGATCGCTGCAGTGGCAGCATGATTGGAAGGGATACCTGGCTTTATCAGCTTCTTAACCAGCAGAGGCCGGGAATGGTCTGGGGGCAGAAATTGGAGTTGTGCGGGGGAGAGGGAGGTATGGTGGGAACAGAGCAAATAGATGTTACAAAAGAAGGTGGGATCGCTGCTTGAAAGCTATCCTGCCTTCAGTTCACTCTGTTTCCTGGAATGGATTGGAGAGTGTACCAGCCATTCCACTGAACCTTACCTTCCTCCTCTGCAATGCCAGGTTGGTAAAAAATAAGACTCATATTATTTATGATCTTCTTTTGGATGAGGATGCCAACCTGGCTTGCTTTACAGAAACCTGGCTGGGAGAGGATAGCACCATAACTTGGACTCAAGCCCTCCCAGCCGGGTACTCTGTCAGTGAGCAGGTAAGGGGAAGTGGGCGGGCGAGGGGGGCGAGTGGCTCTGGTTTATAAAAATATCCTGACCTTGACCAAGATATTTGTCCAGAACACAGTCCACTTCGAGTGCATGTACCTGAGCCTGAGGCCCAAGGATAATTTGGGGATTCTACTAGTATACTGACCACCCCATTGTCTAGCAGACTTCCTAACCGAGCTGATAAAGCTGGTCTCAGAGTTGCTGCTGGAGTTGCCTAGACTTTTAGTTCTGGACAGCTTCAACATTCCACCTGAGACCAGTTTGTCAAATTTAACAGGTGCAGCTCAGAAGTTCATGGAATACATGACAAACATGGGCCTATCCCAATTTGTCGTTGGGCCCACTCATTGTGCGGGTCATACCCTCAATGCAGTCTTTACTATGGAACAGGAGTATCCATGGGCGGAGGTTACTAAAACCACTGCATTGTCATGGATGGATCATTTCTTGGTCAAGACTGAACTAAGAGTCACTGTGTGCCCCACTGGGGGTGGTGGACCCATTAGAATGGTCTGCCCTCGAAGGCTAATGGAACCAATTGGATTCCAGAAAGCCTTAGGGGGTTTAATGGTTGGTAACGTCGGTGATTCTGTCAAAGCTTTGGTTAGTACCTGGAACACCGACCTTACCAAGGCTATCGACATGATTGCTCCAAAGCATCCTTTCCAACCCACTTTAAACAGTAAGCCATGGTACACAGAGGAGCTTAGGAGATTGAAGTGGGTTGGACAATGACTAGAGTGCATCTGGTAGAAAACTCAGCTCTTATCTGACAGGATTTGTCATAGGAACTTTCTTTGTTCCTACCAAGAGGCAATATGTGCAGCGCAGAAATCCTTCTCCTCTGCACGCATTGCATCTGCAGAGTCCCGTCCAGCAGAACTGTTTAGGGTGGTAAGGGAACTGACACAGGTTCCACCTGCACAGAGCCCATTACTTAACCCAACAATGGCCTGCTATGATGCGTTTAACAACTTCTTTGCAGATAACATCTCTCAGATAATAGCCGACTTGGACGTCAGTTTGATAACAATCAATAGATGAGGTATCCAGCAGCTCCACTGATGTAATTTTACTGGATCATTTTCAATCTGTGAGTACCAAGGATGTGGACAAGCTCCTTGGTAGCGTGAGAAAGATGACTTGCCCTCTTGATCCTTGCCCTTCATGGCTGTCTGTCTGGGGAAGGAGGGCCTTGAGGCTGTTCCTTGGGGACATCATCAACGCATCCCTCAGGGAAAGTCTTGCTCCACCTTGTTTAAAGGAAGCGGTGGTTAGGCTGCTTCTGAAAAAACCTTCCCTGGATCCCCTGGATATGAACAGCTATAGGCCAGTGTCCATGTTACCTTTTCTGAGCAAGGTGATTGAGAGGGCAGTTGCTCTTCAACTCCAAGCTGTCTTGGATGAAACCAATTATCTAGATCCATTTCAAACGGGCTTTAGGACAGGATTTGGACTTTAGGCTGCCATGGTTGCCTTGACTGATGGCTTTTGTCTGAGCATCGACAGGGATAGTGTGACCCTGTTGGTGCTTTTAGACCTCTCAGAAGCTTTTGATATAATAGATCATAGCATCCACTTGGATCTCCTGAGAGGCTGGGAATTGGAGGCACTGCATTGCAGTGGTTTTGCTCCTTCCTCTCGGGCAGATCCCAGAGAGTGTTGCTCGGGGACAGTTGTTCTGTAAAAAAAAGACCTCACTTGTGGCATCCCTCTAGCTGCCATTCTGTCCCTGATGCTGTTTAACATATATATGAAGCCTCTGGGTGAGATTATCCGGAGACGGGGCTGGGTGTTATCAGTACACTGATGACACCCAGGTCTATTTCTCCTTGTCTCGATCATCTGCCTCAGCTCCCGATAGCATCTCTCCTCTCAGTGACTGTCTTAGGGCAGTAATGGACCGGATGAGGAAAAACAGATTGAAGTTGAATCCAGACAAAATGGAGGTGCTCACAGTAGCGGCCCCGAAACCAGGAATTGAGTTGCAACCTCCAGTCCTGGATGGGGTCACAATCTCCGTGAAGGACTGTGTTCGCAGTCTGGGGGTGCTCCTGGATTCATCGCTCCTGATGACTAATCAGGTAAATATGATGGTCAGGAACGCCTGTTATCAGCTTCAGCTGATAAACCAGCTGCACCCTTTCTTGGAAGTAAGGGACCTTGAGACTGTGGTGCACGCACTGGTAACCTCTCATCTGGATTTCTGTAATGCACTCTACATGGGGATACCCTCGTGCTTGGTCCAGAAACTTCAGTTGGTACAGAACATGACAGCCAGAGTGGTCTTAGGGACATCTAGGAGAGACCACATAACATTGAAGTCTCTTCACTGGCTGCCTATTAGTTTCCAGGCCCAGTATAAGGTGTTGGCTTGGGTTCAACCTATCTTCAGGACTGCCTCCTCCCATACAAACCTCCCCGTGCACTCCGGTCCTCTGGGAGGAATTTGCTACAGCCAATGAAAACTAAGCTGTCTGCAACCTCTCAGAGGGCCTTTTCAGTAACTGCTCCCAGACTATAGAACAGCCTGCCAGATGAGATCCATCAGATTGCGAGCTTAAGCAGCTTCAAAAAGGCTGTGAAGATGGATCTCTTTTGGCAGGCCTTTACTGACTAGAATTCCCGGCCTCCAGAGTCTATTCATTTTCTACCTTTTCCATTTTCTTTTGTTGCTGCCCTTGCTTGTTTACTATTTGTTCTGGTCTGTTTACTTTACTTCTGATGTTTTATTTTAAGTTGTTTTAATGGATATCTGGTTTAATACTTTTTAAGGGGTGGGTGGGTTCTGGGATTTTAGAGTGTATTTTTGAGATAGGTGATATTGTATGGAATTTTAATTGTTGTAAGCCACCCCAATTGTTTGACAGAGGGGTGGGGTATAAATAATAATAATAATAATAATAATAATAATAAAAATATGCTTTATTTCTAACCTGCCTATTTCCAAAGGGAATCAAGGTGGGTTACAAGCATAAAAATAAAAGAATACAATAAGAAAACAATAATATAGAAATTGTATAAAAAGCAAATACGGAGGGGGGGGGAGAGGGCTATTCTGGGAAGGCCTCTCAGAAGAGATCCATCTTTTTTATTGAAAGTTTTAAAACAATAACAGGAAACAAAACAAGACACAACTATATAAACATAAAAAAAAACACCACAAAGCATCAAAACATACAAAGTTTACACACGTTAACACAATTAAAAACAAAACACTAAATACAAAAATATAAAAGACTTCCTTATATTTCTAACTGATTACTCTTAGCGATTTTACAGTTTTCCTCTTGAAATTGTGACTTAACTTCTTCTATAATGTGTTGTCTTAACATTTTTTTTACTAAAACGTAACTATACCAATTATAATTCTATAAAGAAAAAAAACTATTATGTATATTCATATTCCCAAATGTCTTCATCGTAAAATGTGTATATTACAGTTCCATTTGTAGTGGTTTTCCTGTTATAATACACTTCTCATTACAAATAACCATTGTATATTTATGTAGTCCCCAAACCTTTTACCCAAAGTTCTCCTCATTTTTGTTTAATATATCTAATAAAAGGATTCCATACCTTATTGAAATTTTTTGTCGGTTTTTTTTTAATCAGTTGGGTAAGTTTATCATTCTCCATTAATTCATAGCCTTTCCAAATCCAGTAGTCAATATCTGGAATTGAATTTTGTTTCCATTTTGTAGCATAAATCAGTCTAGCCGCTGCTGTCATGTAAAATATAAGTCTCCCAGGTTCTTTTTCCAAGCTATCCTCTTCGTTTACATTTAATAAATATCTTGCCGGGTCTTTCAATATAGATCAGGGGTAGGCAACCTTTCCCCTTTAAGGGCTGAGGGATTTCAGCTCCCAGAAGCCTCAGCCATGTTGGCCAATAGTCCCATGTTGGCCAATAGCTCCTGGGATTCTGGAAGCTGAAGTCCCTCGGCCCTTAAAAGGGAAAGGTTGCCTACCCCTGATATAGATTGTTCTAATATTTTCTCAAATTCTATGTGTATCATATTCCAAAACCTTTTTGCTTGGCAGCTTTCCCACCAAATATGAAAATACGTTCCCACTTCTTTTCCACATTTCCAACATTTGTTATCTCTTAATTTATAATTTTTTGCCAATTTAAATGGGGTCAAGTGCCACCTATATAACATTTTGTATAAGTTTTCTTTTAAATTATAATTGACTGTATATATATATTTGACCTGCCGGAGGAGATCCATCTTAAGTGCCTTTGTAAAGGCTGTTAAGGTGGCAATGCGACGGATCTCCTCCAGCAGGTCATTCCATAACTTGGGGGCGGCAGTCGAGAAGGCCCTCTGGGTTACTACAGCCAATCTAGATTTTATAGGCTGCAGAAGATTTTTCCCAAAGGACCTTAGTGTGCAGGGTGGATTGTGTGGAAGAAGGTGCTCCCGCAGATAGTCAGGACCCAAGTCATGTAGGGCTTTAAAGGTTATGACCAACACCTTGTACCGCACCCAGAAACTAATTGGCAGCCAATGTAGAGATTTTAAAACAGGTGTTATGTGCTCAGTTCTAGATGTCCCTGCAACCAGTCTGGCTGCCATGTTCTGTACCAATTGAAGTTTCCAAACTTGGCACGAGGGTAGCTCCATGTAGAGCACATTGCAGAAGTCACGTCAAGAGGTTACCAGCGCATGTCAAGTACCACTGTTTCTAGGTCGCCCAGCTCCAAGATGGGTTGCATCTGGTGAATCAGCCAAAGCTGATGACAAAGGAGGGCAACTAAAATGGTGAAGGGTCTGGAAACCAAGCCCTATGAGGAACGACAGGGAGCTGGGGATGTTTAGCCTGGAGAAGAGAAGGTTAAGAGATGATATGATAGCCTTGTTTAAATATTTAAAGGGATGTCATATTGAGGAGGGAACAAGCTTGTTTTCTGCCACCCCAGAAACTAGGACCTGGAACAGTGGGTGCAAGCTCCAGGAAAAGAGATTCTACCTCAACATTAGGAGGAACTTCCTGACAGTAAGGGCTGTTCGACAGTGGAACACACTCCCTCGGAGTGTGGTGGAGTCTCCTTCCTTGGAGGTTTTTAAGCAGAGGCTGGATGGCCATCTATTGGGGATGCTTTAATTGGGAGTTCCTGCATGGCAGGGGGTTGGACTGGATGGCCCTTGTGGTCTCTTCCAACTCTATGATTCTATGATTCTATGATTCTAGGTGCTCCTGACTGTCACATCCACCTGAGCGTGAAGCGGCGAATCTAGGAGCACCTCCAGACTGTGGCAGAATCCTTCAGGAGAAGTGTGAACCCATCCAGAACTGGCTGACATATTTCCATTCCCGGGTTGGGGGGTCCCTAGAGCAAGTACCTCCATCTTGTCTGGATTCAGTTTGAGGTTTTTTTCCCCTCATCCAGTACATTACTGCCCCAAGACAGTCATTCAGAGGAGAGATGCCATTTTTAGTCACTGCATCAGTCCGAGACATAGAGAAATATATTTGGGTGTCATCAGCATATTGATAACACCCTGCCCCATGTTTCCGGATGATCTCACCCAGCAGCTTCATGTAAATGTTAAACGGCATGGGAGATAGAATCAGTATGTAGAGAGATCTTGTAGCACCTTTGAGACTAAGGACCAAAACAGGCATCCTTTAAAGCAGGGGTAGGCAACCTTTCCCCTTTAAGGGCCAAGGGACATCAGCTCCCAGAAGCCTCAGCCATGTTGGCCAATAGTCCCATGTTGGCCAATAGCTCCTGGGATTCTGGAAGCTGAAGTCCCTCAGCCCTTAAAGGGGAAAGATTGTCTACCCCTGCTTTAAAGCCTGCTTCTGGGCATCTTGGAAGCACGGCATTTATACTCCACACGTTCTGAAGATGTCTAGAAGCTGGGTGGCCACCCAGATGTGGGAGGCTTCAAAACACTCCAGCGGCATGGCATTTACACATCACATACTTCCAGAGTGACTTGAAGCTGTCCTGGGGCTGTGGCAGGGCCAGGAAAAGCAGCTCTTTCCTGGTACAAATAGGAGTGGATATTTTCTGCTCCTACTTGGGCTAGATGTAAGCCAGTTTGGGGCTGTGGTGTATGTTTGCTGTGGTCCCAATCTGTCTTTGGTGGGGGCAACTTCAAGGCACCATTTCAGGGCCATCTGTTCCAGCCCTAACTAAAAGAAAGAAGTTGGCAGCATGAGCTTTCAGAAGCTCATGCTGCCAACTTCTTTCTTTCAGTTAATCTCAAGAGTGCTACAAGATTTCTCTACATAGTCCTTCTTGTGAACTTCATGCAAAGTGAAGTTTCTTTTTATGTTAAGCAGGGTTTCAAATCCACAACCAGCCATAGAAACTTACTTGGTGACCTTGGGCAAGTCACATTCTCTCAGCTTCAGAGAAAGATAAAGGAATCCCCCTCCCTGAACAAATCTTGCCAAGAAAACTCTGTGATATGTAAACGTTAGGGAAACAAAAATGACAGCCACAACTTGTTTGCGCATGTGCAGAAGTACTGTGCATGCGCAAATAAGTCATGGCTGCCATTTTGTTTTCCAAAATGGCAGCCGTGACATGCACGGAGGCAGTGGCGGTGGTCGCATGCCGCCATACCCCCCCAGCCTGCTGGAGGGACCGCCAGAAGGGACTGGCCCCAGGTAAAAAAAGGTTGCTGACCCCTGATCTAGAAGGCAGAATAGAATAGTTGAGTAAATGTGTATGTGTGGGTATACATGCACACTCTCTGGGTAGAAAGGTGATAGGAGCTGTTCTTTCAAGGAGGAAAAGGGAAGACAATTTGGTCATCTGAAACTATGGGTGTGGGTGTTACTCACAGAAATTATCACTTTTTAAAACATACATGCTTTCCCCAAAACTTGTCCATTTATTTCTCCATTTTATTTTCTTTACATAACTTTCCCCCCATTGGCTAGAGTTATATTTCTGTATATTTTTTTCCATTGTATATTAACTGTTTGCATTTTAAAATAGTACAACTAATGTCTCAGAAAGTCCCTTTAGGTTCCACAAATCTGCAAATGCTTGAAGTGAAGTGCACATCTCTTCACAGGAAGTCTTGGGAGACGCAATGATACTATGTTCATCAAGATTGACCAGTCCAATAAAAATTATTTTCATAGGAACTTTGGCAGGAGTCATTTGGATGTTATTTATATAATACTGGAATAATTAAATATTTTTAGCATATATTTTTGTTGAACACTACTTTCTCCTCATCAAAACTCCTACCCAGTTTTTAAATAAAATGTTATGAATTATTGACCCATTGATTGGCTTAAGTGCATGTCTTGGGGTGGGATAGCATTCTATGATCATATCTGGTCACTAACATAATAGTGTAAGAAGATGCCTGCTTCAAAGCCTAGCTTTATTATTTATGCAATTAAGAGTGTGGCAACATAAAGCTTCATGCATATGGCCAGTAACATTATACCGCCTGGCCATGGATTCAGTTTGCTGTATAAATGAAGCCCATATTAAATTTACAAAGGCTACAAAACCATTAGCATTGATGGCTTACAGCAAGTAAACGTTCAGGATGACTCATACTTTGTTCCTTCATGCCATTTAGGAATTAAGTATTCTTAATTGATGTAATGCACCACAAGTTCCAATGGTTGCCAGCAAAAGAAGCACATAATTCTACTGTAATTTGAGTACAGTATTCTAATTGATTAATTGAGTTTCCTTGTAAGACTGTGCAGGAGTTTGGGATGCAAGAAGGTTATCCTTGTTCTATGTAATGATAAAAATTCTTGAACCTGCAATAGAAAGTAATGTTATAGTTGCTGGGTGAAAGTACATAGAATTACAAACCAAAGGAGATAGCTGATTTTCTGGCAACAGGTGGCTTGTACGTAACAGTAAACAAACATTGGGGGGGGGGGGGATTTTGTTTTAGCATTGGATTCTGACTGCACCTTTTTTGTTGTCAAAAAAGAACCTTCAATATCTATGGATTTCTCCAGTATTGCTCTAATACTTTTATTAAATAACACATGGGCTGCATCTGAACTGCAGAAATAATCCAGTTTGACGCTTCTTTAACTACCATGGATCAGTGCTATGGAATTGTGGGAACTGTAGTTTATTGTGACAGCAGAGCACTCGGACAAAGAAGGCTAAATGTCTCACAAAACTACATAACTCAATATTATGAAATTCCCAGAATTTCATAATATTGAGCCATAGCACTTAAAGTGGTGTCAAACTGGATTATTTCTGCAGTGCAGGTGCTATGGAGAGTTTAACACTTTTCCCACTGAAATGTTTAGAGAATTGGCTGGAGGTGAGTATGGAATAAAGGATTATATATATCATCCCTGTCCAGGAAGGGAGGAAAATATAATCTCTACCCCTTTTCAGAACTGTAAAGAACATTCCAGTTATATTCTAACTTTCTGATCTATCAGCCAGCAATTCCCCTTAACAAAATAAAGATATATCCCATCTCAGGGTGGCATCCAATTAATTTCCCTCCCTGAAGGTACATCCTGGGAGGGGTGAATGACTCCATGTCCCTTCTCTAGCCCATTGTGCATCCTGAAAACCTTTGCTACAGGGTAAGGTGACCTTCCAGATTATATCCATAGAAAGACAACAGGTAGCACCCTCCCTTCCAGGTGACTGAAGCATGTTTCCCTCCTTGGAATGGAGTTCTATAATTTGGAAGCAACCACCCAAAAGTTCTTGTTTTGCATCTTGTGCTTCTGAGAGTGGAAAATGCTGGAGCAACATTTGTATAGGAGAATACAGTCCTTCAGATAGCCTGAACCCAAATCAAGGTGGACTTTATAAGTTATAACCAGCACTTTGAATTGGGCCTGGAAACTAACTGATAGTCAGTGGGGATGTTGTAACATGCGAGTCATATTGCTCCACATATCTGGACCCCGACAACAGTCTGACAACTGTAATTTGGACCAGCTGCAATTTCTGAACACTCTTCAAAGACCACCACACAGTACAGATTGCAATAGTCCAGCTGGGATGTAATTGAGGGATGCATCACCATTGGGAAATCAAACATATTCAGAAACAAGCATTGCTGTTGCACTAAATTTAACTGTACAAATATGCTCCTGACCACTGCAGAAACTTGGGCATCTAGGCTTGGTTGAATGCATCCAAACTACTATCCTTCAGGCATTCAGGGTCAGCGCAACCCCCATGAGCACAGTCTGAATCCTGATTTCCTGAAATGATTTTCAACTGACTGGGTGAATGTCTGTCTTGTCTGAATTAAGCTTCAGTTTGTTCACCCTTATCAGGCACATTATTGACATTATACATCAGTTTAGAACTAACAGCTTTTCTAGATTTGCATAGTAAAAAAGTGTCATCAACATACTGTGGAACTGAACTCCTGTCAAACTGCCCTCGTGGTTTCATGTATGGTATCATGGATATTAGCAACAGTAACTCCCAGCAGCATCTTCTGAATTCTTCTCTGGAAACATCCGGAGCCCCTGCAGAAGAGTTTCTTGAAATCCCATCCCAGAGGGATTGTCCATAAAAATATCATGACCACTTGTATCAATAGCCACCAAGAGGTCCAGCAGAACCAATTAGGACATGTTCCTCTGTTTAATTTCTTTTGTAGATTGTCCATCACAATGACCAAAGTCATCTTGCTAACTGGCCTGAAGCCAGATTGAAATAGATCTAGATAATCCATCTCATCCAATAATCCCTGGATCTGAGAAGCCATCAAACATTCCAGCACCTTGAACAAGAAGGAATATTGGACATAAATGTGTAATTATTCAATATAGTGATGTTCCAGGAGAGCATTTTCCAGAATGGTCTTACCACAACATTTTTTAGGCATAGTGGAACCTTATGTTGATACTGAGATTTTGCCATGCCCTTTACCTACTCTAGATTTAATCATTTTTTTAATCTTTTTTGACTTGGATTTTGTCATTGACAACATAACAGCAAATGGAGCAAACAGCATAACAATCAGACTCCCCTGGCCACTTTTATGAGCCAGAAAGTACAAGGGTCAAATGCACACATAATCTCCACACCATTTGTAAACATTTTAAAATGTCCACTATCATTGGACAAACAGGAGCCAAAGCTCTATTTGCTGTTATGCTGTCAACGACAAATTCTACACCAAAAAAGATTCTTATTATTTTATCTGAAAAATGTTGTGTAAATTGTTCACAGTGGAATATCGACTGATGAAATCCACCATTTCTTGTCTAGAATGTAAAAGACCTTTGGCCACTCAAAATATTCTGCAAAATTATTCTTTCTTGATATAGTAGTGTCAGAAAAGAATAATATCTTTGCTAGCAACTTCACTATTCAATGTACTTTCAAATGAACTTTAGTCTAAGTCAGACTACTTCTGAATTATCTGCCATCATTGTTGTAGTTGCTGTCCTACTGTTTCCATTACTCCAAATTCCCCAGAAAACTAGAGGGGCTAGATGATAATAATAATAATAATAATAATAATAATAATAATAATAATAATTTATATCCTGCCCCTCTACAACGCAATCGGGGTGGCTCAGCAACTATTGTGTCTAATCCCTAGGCCATTTCCCCATTCCAGAGGTCAATTAGAAATACACACAACAAAAGTATTAACATGCTGAGCATAAAACTCCCATTAAACTTGTCAAATTAGCATAGATAATGTACTTGTTAAAATATAACAAAATAAGATGTAACCTCATAAAATTCAGAATTTCTAAAAAGATGGATAACAAGCCGACTTATGCAGACAACATCAGACATATGTTCTAAGTATTATGCTACACTCTGAACATATTTTTCCCTGATTACATAGCCTTCTTAATGCAAGAATGCATATCAAAAGATATGAATTATGTTTTTAACTTCATGTGTATGTGAAGAGGGAGGAGTGACTTCCTTTTTCCCAACGCAGAAGAGTATGGGATGCTAAATATAAACCTTTTTTCTCCCCATTCAAAACATATATAAAGAACTCATGAGTAAACAATAATCTTGTGGCAACCCACCAATCTTGGACATCTAAATTAGAATGCATGTGTGTGAGAGCTGGACAGTTAAACAACAAGATAGGAAGAAAATAAATTCATTTGAGATGTGGTGCTGGAGAAGAGTGCTGAGGATTCTGTGGACAGCTAAAAAGACAAACAAGGAAATACCATGAGAAGGCACGAGTCACTGGAAAAAATAATACGTAATGCTAGGAAAGGTAGAGGGAAGAAGGAAGAGAGGAAAGCAGCATGCTAGATGGATGGACTCTATTAAGGAGATCACAGGTATGAATTTTCAGAAACTAAGAAGAGCTGTGGAGGACAGGGAGTCTTGAAGATGTGTCATCCACAGGGTCGCCATGGGTCAAGATCAACTTGAGGATGGTTAACAACAATAAATACATAAAAGTATAGATAAAATTCTGCATAAAGCTGACAAACTGCCATTGCAGTTGTATGAATGTCCCAGTAATCACGGATATCCCTCTGGAAGTGGTTATTTATGGTACACATATATTCCAAGTCTGATGCCATCTTGACTCATGAAAATGGAATTTTAAATAAAATAATTTTGGCCAAACAATGGTGAAGCATGGCCTGCTGTTTTGGCATAGGCGTAAAAATTAGCTGCCAAAGCTATCCACACCTACTTTGAAGCAAGAGCAGATACATATGGTGGGAGGGAGTTCATCTGGCAATGAGACCACCGATTTTGAAGAGGCTAGTAAAGGCTAATAGAGCCAGTGTGGTATAGGGGTTTGAGCATTTGACGAGCACTCTGATTACCCAGGTTCAATTATGCACTTGGCCATGGAAACCCACTGGGTGACTTTGGGTGAGTCACACATTCTGAGCCCCAGAAAACCCCATGATAGGTTCACCTTAGGGCCACCATAAGTTGGAAATGACTTGAAGGCACAAATCAACAATAGATCAAAATGAAAACTTTATGTGTGAAGAGCATACTGTAGATACAAATTGCCAATTTCTTCTAAATTAAGATCAAGCTGTCCAGTTTATGTAGCTGCAGCTGAAATGCTAGAAACAGAGTAGTGCTTACTTTTGTGTAAAAATGCAGGATATTTGCTTTGTAGATGCTCATTTTGTTTCACCTGACTGATCTCCTTTTGTCCACTTTCTGCCTTAGTAAACCCAGTGTTCTAATACCCCCCTGAGTGTGTGTGTGTTTCATGTCATGTAGACAGTATACCTAACAATGCAGAACAGCTCACTGTTTGCATCACCCAGTCCACCAAGGGGACACAATTCATTTCAGTCATGGTTCAAAGCTAGCCTGAAATAATCACAAAGTGACACTGTGAAATTACTGTAAAAAACTGTATGGCAATGTCATGACAATTTATAATTGAGACCCTAGTACTCATAGCTCTATCAAAGCCCATAAGAAGGAGAAAAATTGTGTTTTGACAGACGCAGTAGCTCTCAATGTACAAGCAAGATTGTATAAAGTCAACCATGTAGAAAGTTATCGGATGTTCCAGTTTCTGCTCCCATGAAATTGGTACAAATCATCTGGATTTGACTTCAGGAAGGTGGTTAGGAGAAACACGAGAGAGCAAACAAGGAGGTAATGGCCACTCAATGACTTAACCTATGTCATAGGGCAAATGCAGGTGTCAACAAAGAATCAAATAAAGATGAATGAGCTTATCATGTGGTTGTGTGATGCCTCGTTGGTCCCAATTTAATTAAACAGGGAAAACACTCATATAGAAAGATTAACAGAGCAGCTACCACATAAAAGATCTCGGTGAAAGTAACAATAAACAAATGCAAAATTAAATTCAACTTTGACACTGTGTTTCTTTTAGAAGACTACAGATGAACATAAGCATGCACTAGTTCTTGTATTTCTCATATTTCAGGCAAATGTATCTGGCAAGGGAGTGCTAACATAGCTAACCATGATCTTACTTACATTACTCTGCAAAGATCACATTGGTCAAATCCCCTAGACAGCTACAGTGCTTTACGTAGTTGTATAATATTATAAAATATATTTGGAATACTTTTTTTAGTAGAAAAAAAATTGTACTTGGAGAGTACTTTTTTGTAATTGGAGAGGTACAAAATGTCTGCTTGGAGCTAAACAGTTGCCTTCAGATTGTAATTAGAATTCTTTCTCAAGTTGATGAGGAAGAACCATATTTTCTGGCGTATAAGACAACTGGCCGTATAAGACGACCCCCAACTTTCCCAGGTAAAATATAGAGTTTGGGATATATTCGCTGTATAAGACTACCCCTTTTCCAACGCACACCAAATAAAAATTTAAAAAACATCAGATTTGATTTAAATATGGTAATTTGGAAACAACTTGAAGTCACACAACAACAAACCATTATATATATATATATATATATATATATATATATATGGTTTATTATAGTGTGTTGTGTATTTCCAGTCATTTATACATGTATGTAAATGGTTTGTTGTTGTGTGCCTTCAAGTGACATATTCTTTCTCCTCTCTCTCTCTCTCTCTCTCTAGTGTTGTGTATTTTCCAGTCATATATATATATATATATATATATATATATATATGGTTTGTTGTTGTGTGCCTTCAGGTCCTTTCCGACTTACAGCAACCCTAAGACAATCCTGAGTTTGGATGATTGTCCTCTCTCAGCCTCAAAGGGAAGGCCATGGCAAACCCCCATATATATATATATATATATATATATATATATATAGGGTTGCCTATACACACATATATATATATCACACACACACACACATACAGTATATATACAGTGGAGAGAGAGGGGGGAGGAGCCCCAGGAAGACTAGAAGCCCCCCCCCAAAAAATGAGGCCAGCCTGCGAGTGATTGCTGGAGGGGGGCGCTCGCCTTTGTCCCCCAAAATTGGTCCTGGGAGGACAAAGAAATCGGCTTCTTCAGCATACAGTCCCCCCTTCCTCCTCCTCCTCCTCCTCCTCCATTTTTTTCCCCCTGACAGGATTCCTGGTTGACTGTTTCTCTGCCTTGGGGTCTCCTCCTCCTCCTCCTCCTGGTTGAAGCTGGCTGGCAGAGTCCTGCAGGATTGCGGAACCTGAAGGAGCCTCCTGGCATGTCTCCATCTGCCTTCTGACCGCCTGGAAAGGCAGCTTTCCTGGGGGCCATACCTTCTCTCCTGAGGGAGACTGCCCTGCTCAGCTGAGGTGCAGAAGGAGAGCCCTCCGCTCTTTTGCTTGCTTTCTCTCTCTCTTTCTGTGGCTTTGGTAAGATGCTGCCGGGCTGGGAGTGGTCCGAGGAAGCAGCCCCTTGCCTGCTCCGAAGGTGCTCCTGGCTCTGAGGCTCTGAGGTCCCTCACCAGCCAGGCTCCTTCTTCCTCTGATGCCTGCCTTTGGACCCAGGGCCTCCTCTTCCCTGGGCTTCAGAGCCGGAGGGAAAAAGGCAAGGGGAAGGAGGAAGAGGAGGTACACCTGCCCAAGGAACCCAACTGACCCACCGACCGGCAGGGAGGAGAGGAGAGGAGAGGGAGACCCCACACCCCCAGCCACCCTTGACTCCTTAGCCTCCTCTTCCTCCTCCTCTTCCTCCGCTTCTCTTCTTCCTCACCCTTTTCTTCATTTTCCTCCTCTTCCTCCTCCTCTTCCTCCGCTTCTATTCTTCCTCCCCCTTTTCTTCATTTTCCTCCTCTTCCTCCACTTCTTCCATCTTCCACTGCTCTTCCATCTTCCTCCTCTTCCTCTTCCTCCACTTTTTCCTCCTCCTCCTCTTGCCTGGCTTCCTCCTGCCTCTTACCGTTCACCTCTCACCTCTTGCCCCCCCCCCTCCTCATCCTTATACCTGGAGTATAAGGCAATCCCCGACTTTAACCCCAGATTTTTTCTGGGTTTAAAAATTGTCTTATATGCCAGAAAATATGGTACCCTTACATTCAATGGCAGAATTGCAGCTATAAGTTTTAGATAGGCCACAAAATCAAGTAAAACATTTTTTAAAAAATGTCACCAGATTCTAAGCCTTAACTGGATCCAAATTGGTCCCTAATTCACAGATTACACTAGGCCAATATGACCTATAACCTCATTCTGTCCTGTTTACCATGTGCCTTCCTGTCATCAACAGCTTAAAAAAAAACCTTATATTTTATTATTGTAAAATCTGGGATGACAGAAGCCACAGACCAGAGAACAAGCACCTATTCCGTGACATGACAATTGTCACAAAATGGTGAGCAAGTTCTTGAGGTCTTCAGAACTCTTTGTTAAGCTTTATAGTAGGCAAAAGTTAGAGTGGATGGGGGAAAATGTTATATATTGAAACTATAAAATTAAAATTTTGTCACAGTTTTGAGAGAGGACATGGAAAACGTTGCCTACAAACTGGAGTAGGAAAGTTGCCCTGGAAAGTGGGCAGCAGGGCTGATAGCCAAAGCAAAGGAAAGTCCCAAATAAAGTCCTAATTACCAATCCGAGGGAGCAGCAAGCGAAGAGTCAAACACTAGGCTGAGGGTTTCAGAGAAGCTGAGAAGCAAGGCAGTTCAAGGTCCAGGGATTCAGAGGTCCAAGAGTAGTCAATGGTCTGAAGGTCAATGATTCCAGGAGTCCAAGATGGTCATGAGTCAAGGGTTCAAAGCAAGGAACAAGGAGAGACAGAGACAGAGGCTTTCGCCAGGAAGCTCAGATAACCTCTGGCACCAAGACAACACTTCCCTATTTGCTTAAATCCTCACTCTGCCAGAGCTCAGCTGGGGCTGATCACCTTGATGACCTCGGCATTTTTTCATAAAGCCTCCTCAAGCACTGGAGGCCCACCCTTTCGGCTCTACACTGACGGTAGCAATGTCCCTTGATCCTCCTCCATGTCTGATGGCTCTGTCGTTGGGAGGCTTGACTGCGGAGCCTCTTGTGAAGTCACAGACTCAGGACCCGGAGGAAGTTCTGACTCATCCTCCTCATCCTCTGAGTCATCCTCCAAGTCTTCCGAGTCCTCATTCAGGCAGGGCATGACAGTACTCACCACTATGTGATGTGCTGATTAAAGGTTGCAGATGCAACTAGGCTAATCCACCATTTTTTGAAAATATAAAATAGTTACTCCCATCTGTCTCTAGATCTGAGCAAAACATTCAGGTTACCTGTGAGTTAAAAGAACTTGGGCTCCTAATAAAAAGAATTGCCTAACTGATGGGTTTCGATTTTTCCTCCATGATGGACCAATATACATTGAATAAGAAAGCTAAACCTCTGCACTGTCTATTTGATTGGGAACAGAGAGTGGCAAAATAAATACTGCAGAAATCAGTATGGAGGGGTAAAAATTTGTGTGAAAAGTTGAGGGCTTCAGAAGATTGCTTTTATTGGACTAAACTGTTCTGTGGCCATGAGAGCTGAGAAGTGATTCTGGACTTTGTAGGAAAAAAAGTAACATACCTAAACTCTGGAAAATGTACACTGAACAAATAGGACTACAATAGCCACAGAAATTGTGTTTAACTGGAGATTTCATCATTGTAGTACATGCTTATTGACAAAGTGGATTAGATTCTATGTCAGTAAGAGAAAGCAGTATTTATTGGCCATAGTTTCAATAGTGTAGGGCTGGACCTCAGGGGGCCTACAAGTCTTACAAGGTAAGGCATGAGGGGAGGAGAGATGGCCACTCAGACAGCATCAGAGTTTGCTGTGGGCATGTCAGTCTCACAAGGGCTGATTCCATTCAGTATAACAACCTTCTTATTTCTTAAAACAGAATAAAATTCATTTTATTGTCCAGGGCTTACTGAGCATGTATATGACTGCAGATACTCCCCTTTCTAGTTTGCACTTTAAAAATATATCTTCCTTTTCTACAACATTCCCAATTTCAACATGATTCATCTATTTCCAAGTAAATAAGTTTGATATCAGGGAAGAAGAATCAAACTCCATTCTATTCAGGATAGTGCCATAGTTTAAGAGTGTTTGAAGTACAACATGACACATGCTCCAGGTATTTTAGTTTTAATGGGTTTAGCAATTCTGTTTTTTAATTTTGTCACACACACACACACAAACACACCACACACACCTTTGGAATGAAAAGCACAGAATGGCTGAGGGGAAAGAATTCTTATTTGGGAAGAGTTGAGTGCTTCACAACTGAAGTAATACACATGGCTACTAGGGGATGGATGTTAAACCAGAGCCTAGGGTAAAATAAAAATAAAAATCAAGTACTGTCACTAAATAGGTTTTGGAGTTAAGTGACAGGTTTGAGAGAAGCTGGGAATAATGGGTTGAATTTAACCAAGAAACCCATTGTGTGCATGCAACTAAAGTGGGGATTGGTGTTCTGGCATTTAATGGGACAGTCAGCCCACTCCAGGTTTTAATTTCATGGTTAAAGGAGCTATCTAAGGAACTGAACCTATTTAGGGGACATAATTCAGCACCTTGGAGACCTCTTTTGAACCCAGAGCAGATTCACCTTCTCACTGACCACAGAGCCAGCAACCTCCGCTCTATGACTTTTGACCCTTTAGCTCAGAAAGTAAATCTTAAATCTCAGAGTACTGTAGAAGTTAAGAGCCAGACTATATGTTATGCTAAAAAAGCTGTTGACCTGTTCTAAAAAATCCATTTTTCAGAAGGAATAACAACAACATATTTCTTACTTGCCTCTCCCCATGGATCGAGGTGGGTGGCAACAACAAAAAAATCAATCTGAACCACATAAATGTCATTATACATTATACCGTAAAAATATCAGCAGGCCTTGCTACTTTCATATGGTATGAAAGAGCTAACCATCTTGTCTATAGACAAGATATATACAACTGATCTATGAGTATAGATAAGTTAAATACAGCAGCTTGCCTAGTATGCTTACTCTTTCAGAAATGTAAAAGTTTGTTAGCAGTGGTGCAAATCAACAAAGAACAACCCTCATTCACCTGAAAAAAATCTCAACTACCCAAATACATTGGCTCCCTTGCTGGGCTATTCCAATAATCTAGAATGTGCCTGGTCAAGGTTGGTGGGTGGAGGGCCTATCAAAATGGTCCACTTTCAGAGGCTAATGGAGCCAATTGGATTCCAGAAAGCCTTGGAGGGTCTCTTGGCTGGTAAAGCCGACAACCCTGTCGAAGCTCCGGTGAATACTTGGAACACCGATCTTACCAGAGCTATCGACACGATCGCTCCCAAGCGTCCTTTCCAACCCTCTCCAAACTGTCATCCCTGGTTCACAGAGGAACTTAGGCGCCAGGATTATAACAGAAGTGACTGATTAGGTGTCCAGATTAGACTGGATCGGTTTGAGTCAGTGAGTACTGATGACGTGGACAAAATCCTTGGAAAAGTGAGGAAGACGACATGCTCCCTCGATCCCTGCCCATCTTGGCTGGTCGTCCGGGGGGTGATGCTTTGTTGGCCTTTCTTAGGGTCATCAATGCATCCCTTAGGGAAGGAATTGTTCCATCAAATCTAAAAGAGGCGGTCGTTAGACCACTCCTGAAGAAACCTTCCCTGGATCTCCTGGATCCAGCCGCTTCCTTCAGACAAGATGGAACATGTCCTTCCCTAAAGGATGCATTGATGATATCCATGAGGAATCTCCTCAATGCATCCCCCCCCCCCTGGACGGCCAGCCATGATGGGCAAGGGTCGAGAGGGCAAGTTGTCTTCCTCACCTTACCAAGCAGCTTGTCCACGTCCTCGATACTCACAGATTGGAGCTGATCCAGTATAACTACATCGGCAGAGTCGTTGGACACCTCGCCTGATGACTCTGTTACAATAGTGGTGTCTAAGTTGGCTCTTATCTGAGAGATTTTATCTGAAAAGAAGTTGTTAAATGTGTCACAGCAGGCCGTTGTCAGGTTAAATAAGGGATTTGGCACAGGGGACACCTGCGTCATCTCCCTCACCACCCTAAACAGCTCTGCTGGACAAGACTCTGCAGACGCAATACATGCAGAGGAGAAAGCTCTCTTTGTTGCACGCATTGCCTCCCAATAGGAACAAAGAAAGTTCCTATGGCAAGTTCTGTCAGATAAGAGTCGAGTCTTCTGCCACCTGCACTCTAGTTGTTGTCCAAACCACTTCATCCTCCTAAGCTCAGGTGTATACCATGGCCTACGGTTTGAAGTGGGATGGCAAGGACGCTTGGGAGCAATCGTGTCGATAGCCATGGTGAGATCGCTGTTTCAAGTGTTAACCAGAGCCTGGACAGGATCAACGGCATTCCCAACCATTAACCCCTCTAAGGCTATCTGGAATCCAATTGGCTCCATTAGCCTTCGAGGGCGGACCATTCTAATGGGTCCACCACCCCCAGCGGGGTGGAAATTGGCTCTCAGTTCCATCTTGACCAGGAAATGATCCGTCCATGATAATGCGGAGGTACTTACAACCTCCGCCCACAGATATTCCTGTTCCGTACTGAAGACCGCATTGAGTGTATGACCTGCACAATGTGTGGCCCGTCAACCAATTGAGATAGGCCCATGTTTGTCATGGTATCCATGAACTCCCGAGCCACACCTGTTAAACTGGTCTCGAGCGGAATGTTGAAGTCTCCCAAAACTAAAAGTCTGGGAGACTCCAACAAGAGCTCTGAGACCAGCTGTGTCAGCTCGGTCAGGGAGTCTGCTAGACAACGGGGTGGTTGGTAGACTAGCAAAATCCCCAAACTATCCCTGGTCTTCAGGCTTAGGTACATACACTCAAAGTTAACTGTGTTCCGGACAGGTATCCTGGTCAAGATCAGGTTGTTCTTATGGACTAGAGCCACTCCGCCCCCCCGCCCACTTCCCCTCACCTGCTCACTGACAGAGTACCCAGCTGGGAGGGCCTGTGTCCATGTAACAGTGCTATCCTCTGCCAGCCAGGTCTCCATAAAGCAAGCCAGGTCGGCGTCCTCATCCAAGAGAAGATCATGGATAATATGGACCTTATTCTTCACCGACCTGGCATTGCAAAGGAGCAGAGTGAGGTTTTGTGGAATGGTCGGTCTGCTCTCCAAGCCATTCTGGGAAACAGAGGGAACAGAAGACGAGATAGCTTTTAAACAGCGAACTCGTCTTCTTTTGTAACATTCGTTCACTCTGTTCCGACCATACCTTCTATTCCCCAAAACTACTCCTATAGCCACCCCTGTCTCCCTTCCAGCCTCCCTTCCTGGCCAGTAAGAACGGTGTTTAAAGTCCAATCAATAATGAAGGCCCAGTAGACCAACAGATATTAGTCTATGCCATCCTCATCCCCAATGAGTCCAAGATAACAAATTGATCTTTAAAGACCCCACTGCCGTTGTCGTGTCCTCCGTGCCAGTTGTTCCTGGCAGGGCTTAAATAGTCCTGCCCTGGGCCTCAGAGTAACATGCCTCCACCGCTGCCAGCGCTGCGCCCTGGACAGGATGGTGCCGGGCGTGTAAAAAGGCCAACGCCCACCTTCCAGTGGCCCAGCCTCCGCAGCTGCCGTTGTCATGTCCTCCATGCCGGTTGTTCCTGGCAGGGCTTAAATAGTCCTGCCCTGGGCCTCAGAGGAACACGCCTCCACCGCTGCCGGCGCTGTGCCCTGGACGGGATGGTGCCGGGTGTCTAAAAGGGCCAACGCCCACCTTCCAGTGGCCCAGCCTCCGCAGCCTCCGCTGCCGTGTCCTCCGTGCCGGTTGTTCCTGGCAGGGCTTAAATAGTCCTGCCCTGGGCCTTGGAGGAACATGCCTCCGCCGCTGCCAGCGCTACGCCCTGGATGGGGTCTAAAAGGGCCAACGCCCACCTTCCAGTGGCCCAGCCTCCGCAGCTGCTGTTGTTGTGTCCTCTGTACCAGTTGTTCCTGGCAGGGCTTAAATAGTCCTGCCCTGGGCCTCGGAGGAACACGCCTCCGCTGCTGCCAGCGCTGCACCCTGGACGGGATGGTGCCGGCCGTCTAAAAGGGCCAACACCCACCTTCCAGTGGCCCAGCCTCCACAGCTGCTGTTTTGTAATTTTAGTAATAGCCAATATTACTAAAATTACATAAATTTTATACTCACCTGTCTGAAAGCTACAGAATTATTTAATTTTTATAATCCACACTGTTCTAAACTACAATGGCCCTTCTTTTGCCTGCTTGTTTGATAATAATAGAAGAATCTAAAGACAGTCCCCAACTTGTCGTTCCCTATAATTCATGTTGTTCCAGGGATGTGGAGCTGTATTTTCTAACTTTTCCAGTTCTTGAGACACCAACCTCTTGAAAACTGTTCTAGCTGGATCTGTGAGAGAAGGGAGCATAAATTGGAAGGGAGTTCTAAAATTCATTTTTGCATCCCTGGACACAGTCCCTCAAAAATACTGCTGTGATTTGATATTACTGAAAAACTAGAATAAATAGAATCTTGACTTAAACAGGATCATGACAAGGAGTAGGAATGAAAGAGACCCTTCATTTAAAATGTGTCTTTCCAGTTGAGTACTGTCCTGCTTGATAGATTAACATCTATCTTCTTCTCTGGGAGTGTTTGATGGGGGGGGGGAGGATATTTTACAGTTCATCTTTCTCACTTTAAAATCTCTCCATGTAGAAATTGGCCACCTCTGCTGCCATAGGATTCTCTCCCATGTTCCCACCAAATGTGCCTGTGGTGATGATAGGACCAAGAGAAAATCATCTCATCAATATCTTAAAACTCAGGCCAGCTTGTAAAGGGAAATATGATCTTTTAGTCTTTGTATTCTGTCTGGAAACAAACTGGTAGCCAGTGAAGCTGTTTTACTGAGAATTGTATGATCCCTGTAATCACCCCAGTCACCATTCTGGTCACAACATTTTGGACTATTGAAGTTTCTGAAGAGATTTCAAAGGCAGCTCCATGTAGCCTTCACAAACAACAAAAACAACAACACGAACAAACTACTTCAAGTTTGAGAATCAGTTTTTATTGTCAGATAAAAAGAGTGACTATGGAATATCTTATGGCCTCAGAGGTGGCCAATTTGTACACGGAAAATTTGAAAGGGAGGTCACCTGTCTTGGAAGTGGGTTAAAAAAACAACTGATAACTGATATTTCGGATTTTCGACAATATATATATATATATATATATATATGGAGAAGGAGTGCAATTGTTCTCATGGATTTCCAAGAGTTGATAAATTCTAGGAACACTAATATACAGTTTTATATAGAATTTAACAATTAATAAATCCACTTTTTGAATTTAAAAGTAAACAAAGCAGTCTATCACCGCACAAGCTTCATATATAGAAAACCCACAGATGCCAACACTTAAGATTAGATAGCTCACATTCGGCATCTCAAAACAATGTAGTAAATTACTGAAAAACCAAGATAGACCACAACCCAACCATCTCAACTGCACTCTTATTTTCAATCATTCCATCAATGGTTTACATGGTTCCACTAAAAAACAAAAATAAAATATTAGCACATACTGGATTGTCCTGAAAAGGAACAAATTTCATTTAAAAGATCTAAAAATTTCAGAGATATTTTGGTAAATGGCAATTTCAAGGAACAAAAAGAAGCATCCATGAATACTCTGACACCACCCATGTGGTCATTGTGTCTATTGCAGGTGCAGTTCCAAAATGACTGAGTTTACAAACCATATTAACAAAGAGAGGTTACCATCTACAATAGCAGTTTTGTCATCTATACTATATAATGCAAGTGTCTACAGATTTATGTAGGAAAGACAACAAGGCCTCTCAAAAACCATATGGAACACCTTTCAAATATAAGAAACAATAAAACAGGTGCTCCCTTAGTAGGTCTTTTTTTTTTTTTTTTTTTGATTGCCACATCCTGCAAAAATCCTCAGATTTGGGGCTATAGAATAGTAAATAAGAATAATGAAAAAATTCTATTATATTAAATTTCTATTTAAAAAAGAAGTAAAGTGGACTTTGAAAATTGGTTCCTAAAGAACTAAATGAAGAACCTGATCTCCTTCCACTTTTGTAAATTCATTCAGAACTTTTTCTAACACTGTTGTATGATACGTCCTTGAAAGTTATTTCACTCCATCTTCACCCAATCTCCTTTTTTCCTGATGACATAAAAATAACATTGAGCATAGTTCTTGTGTTTTATTTCTGTCCAGTAAATAAAATGAGATCCTCAGCTCCAGAAATTTCTGCAGTTAGATTTCATATCTTTAAACTTTAAATGTTGTATTTTTAATTTTAAATACACACACACACATACACACAGAGCTCCTGAAGAAGGCCATTGAAATATTTTATAGGCTAAAATGCATTCAGATTTTCCCAAAATAAAAACAGCCTTCCACTTAACATACAGAGACATCTCTCTTTTTTCCCCTGTGGATTAAATTGTTTTTAACCATGTGCTTTTAAAATAAAATTGATGTTTAGTTATTTTTTTTAACTTTTGTAAAATAAGATTTTACTTGCATTTTTGTTTTAAATTATTATAATCTGCTTTGAGAGCCATGCTGGGAGAAAAGCAGACTAGTAAACATAAATAAATATATTTCTGCCTATTTTATATGACTTTCACAGATCTTTTGTAGAGCTAATAGCTTTTAATTGCCCATTCATACCTAGGCACTGAAAAATGCTTTGTATTACAGCAGAATCTGCTCAAATATACTGTTGCTGGGGAAATGCATGTAAAGATTGTGGTTAAATTCAGTGAGTAAGGAATCCTGAAAGATTGGGATGGCTTATGAAATTATCATCTCTGTTCATTAAAAATCAGTGAACTCAGCTTTACCACATCCCTAGACTATAAATCAAATTTAAAAATTAGATTGGGAATCTGTACTCTAGGGCTCTATTAATTTTCTCTTATTGTATTTAAAACACACACATGTGTGTACACGCACGCACACACACACACCAGTATGGTATACTTCAGCTTCAAACATAGATTTTAAATTTATCTCCCCCACTCATGAAACTTACTATACAGATTTTGGCTCTCATTCTAACATATCTCAAAAAGTTGTTGTGATGAGGAAAAAACTATGTATGTTATTCTTGAGCTCCAAATAGAATAGGTGGGTAACAATGTGATGATAAATTAATAATTATTAATGTTAGCAATCAATTAATCAATGCCTAACTCCTCCTGCTGAAAACAGATTAGAGTAGCTTTAGATCAGTTGATCAAAACAGATGAACTGTGTCTCTGTGTTGATATTTTGGTTTTCTTTTGATTCTGCATAAAAGGAAACTGCTCTGATAAGACAATGAGAAAAATATCAAAGCCTAAAAGCTTATCTGCAGCTTTGCAGGGCTTGAAACTAACTGGAATTTTTAGTTGGGGGTGTGAGAAAATGAAAAGTTCCCCAAACAATGCCTCTTCCTGTGACAGTGACTCTTTCTTAACAGCCTCAAGTGTTTAACATATTGAAACAGTTCATCTTCCTGCAATGAACTTTAATAACTCTGCCAGGTAAGACAATATGCTCCATACTTCTTCATATTGTCTGTTCCTCTCAACATATCTATACTGATCTTCTCATCTGGTCAACTTTACAGCTCCGGTGTTTGGAGACCACTGAACACGGTTATTACCATCATCAATAACCTGTCCCACTTTCCCTTTTCATTTCTAATGCTTTCACTTTCCCCTCTCAAAATCTAATAATAGCTCTTTGCCATGATCACTGATCAATACAAGGGGGCACTGTTCTCTTTACTCAACATGGCCGTCTAAAGTAACATGACAAAGGGACAAATATTACTCCGATTAGGCATTGGTCATTGTAAACAAGAAGAGAAAAGTTTACAAGAGTTTTCCTTTGGGGGTAGATTTGTCAGACAGCTGGAGAGCACCATTTTCTTGTGGTAACTAATCTTTCTCTATTTCTGTTTCTCTCTCCAGGTATGATAGTTGCAAACATTAATAAATGTTCACATTAGTTGGCTCTTACAATAGCATAGCAGCAATAGAAAAGACATACTCAATACCAGTCCTGAGAGATGGATACTCTCATGAAAAGCAGAGGCAAGGGTGCTCAAATTTGGGCTGTGATTTGCTTGATTTGTGCCAATTCAGACTGATTTATAACAGCTTTGGCTCAAATCAGTTTGTGCTAATTTGGTTCCAGAATGCAACAGCACAGTCCAAAGCTAAAGACAAATAGACAAAGCATGACCGTATAAAGAAAATATAAAGATGATGGGATGGGATGCAGAGGAGGAGGAGAGGAGCTGAACTTTGCTCATTGATAGTTCTAATGTACAAGTCAGGGCAAGAAGCCACCAGCATTGTCCACCGTGTGAATAGTCAATTATCTCCTGCATTTCTTCTTTCATTTATTAGGTTCAGCTATTAGTTGACCATTAAAGTTGTGTTGGAGCTTTAGACAGCTGCTGCCTTCTGAGCTGAGTCTGCCTTTTAATTTCCCAGCTGTATATTTCATTGAATATCCTTGCTTAATTTGCTGGTTGAATCCACACTGCAGAAATAATGCAGTTTGACACCTCTTTAACTGCCATAGCTCAATGCTATGGAATCCTGAGCTTTGTAGTTTGTTGTGGCACCACAGTTCTCTGGCAGAGAAGACTAAATATCTCCTAGGATTCCATAGCATGGTGCTATGGCAGTTAAAGTGGTGTCAAACGCTTGTTAATTTGTTAATTTGAGTTGCCATCATTTTATGAGTCCATGGGTGCAGCCACACTATAGAAATAATGCAGTTGGACACCACTTTCACTGACATGACTCTATCCTATAAAATGCTGGGATTTGTTCTTTTGTGAGGCACCAGCACTCTTTGGCAATAATGGCTAGTAAACCTTCAAATCCTAGGATTCCATAGGATGAAGCTACAGCAGTTAAAGTGGTGTCAAACTGCATTATTTCTACAATGTAAATGCACCCAAAGTGTGCTTTAAGCACAACCAAAAGAAGAAATAGGGCAGGGATTCTGGGGAAGAATGGAAACAGATTGATTTGAAATGAATCCAGCTGTTGTTACTATCTTAAATGAAACTCTTGAGGCCCTTTGCAGACTGCCAGAAATAGTGCAAATTGAATCCACTTTAACTGCCCTGACTCATTGCTAGGGAATCATGGGAACTTTAGTTTGTAGTGGCACCAGAGCTCACTGACAGAGAAGGCTCAATGTCTCAGAAAAAAAAATACAATTCCCATGATTCCCTAGCACTGAGCCAGGGCAGTTAAAGTGGACTCAATTTGCAGAACAGCCTGTCAACCACTTCCATTGCTGGAGCAACCACTGTTTCCATATTCTCCTTTGCTTCTGCAGACATAGAACTCGGGGTTCATCTACATTTTAGAAATAATTCAATTTGACACCACTTTAACTGTTCCATCCTACATAGGCTCCATCTTATGGAGTCCTGAAATGTGTAGTTTTTTGAGGCACCAGCACTACTTGGCAGAGAACACTAAAGACCTTGCAGAAACTACAAATCCAAGAATTTCATAGGGTGGCACTACAGTACTGTGGTGTCAAACTGTATTATTTCTACTGCATAGATGCATCCTCAGAAAAGTTCCCTACAACTCCCAGAATCCCTCAGGCAACAGCGCTGCTGTGGACAGACAACTGAGTATCCGTGAGTAGCTCTTGGGAGGGCTGGATTTGGTCCAGAGATTCTTGGTTTCTGGCCTCTCTCATACATAATAACCTACTTGAAAGTATGACATAGCTCAAGCAGGGATAATTTTGGGAATACAATAATACACTTGGGGTCTGCATTAACAATCCTCATTGGTGTAAAGTCAGTGGCATTAGATTTACACTAGAAAAGATTTACCTCTTACAAAAGAAGAAGTATTTGGACAAAATTGTGTGTACTGCTTTATTTGATTTCTCTCAGCTGGTTCTTACATATCACCAAATGACAGCAGACTGTATAGTACAATAAATGCTTCGGAAAAAGCTGAGCCAATTCTTTCATTTTAAATGGCATCAAGTGATAAATTTGATTGAATTACTCCCCTCCTACTATTACATTATTCCATTTTGTTTACTATGCCATGCTTGCCATCACATTTAGGCAACAGCATGTATAACACAACCAATCAATTTATAGCTATCTAATTGTTTTACATTGGTAGTATTGTGACACTAAAATGATTTTACATGCACCCCAAAAGACTTGGTAATGACTTCATTTATCAGATCAAATATGTCAAAAATAATGAAATAATATCTATATCATATGGATTCTGACAATCTGTCCAAAATAAAGTTTCCATTCTAGAGTTACTGGACATAGATATAAAAGCAAACATAGAACAAAATAACTCATAGATAACAGACAATCTCATGGAAAACTCTCCAGTGAAACAAAGATGTTCTAGGCCAGGAAATATGATTCCAATTTTATTATTACATTTGTTAAATGTCTCTAAAATATATATAATATGCATCCCTGGATGGAGAAAGTTTATTTTAAAACATTGAAACAAAATAAATACCTTAGTCTGATTCATATCCTGCCTTGGATCCTGCATAGAGAAAAAGGTAGGATGATAGATGGATGAATGGATAGATAGATACTAGCAGCCTGATAAAAACTAACAAAGCAAGCTTTCCCAGAATTGTACAGCTGGACAGGTCACCATTAAAAAAGCCCTCTCTTGTTACAATCCTCTGAAATTTAGATTTATGTGATATTCAAAGAAGGGCTTCCACAGGTGCCCAATTATTTGTACATAATTGTTGTACTTCTAAACAAAAGTAATCTTCTGTTGAAAGAATTCAAAGATATAGCTGTGTTCGGTACATAGAGAGATCTTGTAGCACCTTTGGGACTAAGGGGCTGAACAAACTGCCCCTAAGGAGTGGCGGGACACCACCTCTTTCCTTGCTGGATCAGGGCTGTGGCAACCACATGCCATGGCCCTGATCCGATGCTTTGCTGATCTAAAAAGAGCTGGCAAAATGCCGCTCCTTTTTAGAGTGGCAAAAAGCCTCCCTTGCCACTGCTACTACAGTGGCTTTTAGGTGTTGCTTTGGTGCAGTGTGTCTAAACACTGTGCCAAAGACATGCCCTTTCGCCGCCCACCATCTGATTGGGTGGGTGGCTTGACGGCAGCATTGGGGTGGAGTTTGGGCAGCTGACGTACGGTCACCACACCCCCACTCCACCTCCAGGTCAGCCTACAGTGCTGGTCTGTTCAGTCCTTAACTGAAAGGAAGAATTTGGCAGCATGAGCTTTCATAGACTTCCGTCTACTTCCTCAGATGTATTTGGTGGAGTGGAGGCCAGCCACAGACATATATACGTGAGGATGTCAATTCAAATTACAAATCCTTTGTGTATGGAAATGAAGTGGCAGGTCCAGTCTTAACGATGGTTGTTAGTGCACAAAGACATAGGAATCTGGTCTTTGTGCATGGAGATGAATTAGCTGATCCAGTTTTGTAATGGGACTAGCCTGTGGTGAGTGGAATAGATGAATGTAGGGCACCCCTATGAGGATGAGGTAAGATAGTGTTGAAGTGTGTGTGTAGTGAGTAAGAAACCCATTGTCTTTTTTCAATCCATTGTTGAGGGACTGTAGTTTGTGGATAAACTCCAATTCTGCTGTTTTTTTCCAATCTACCTTTGTAGTTCTTTTGTTCAAGGAATACTGTTGAACAAGTCAAGGGGGAAGCAGACGGAGGCGCCGGAGACACCGCCGGACGGAGCACCGCGGGACCGCAGCCTCCGCACCCCGGCACTCCTGCGGCGTCCCTGGAAGGAGCGCAAAAATAGCGCTCCTTCCACAAGACAGAGAAAGTGCGCCCTAAAAGCGTAGGATGCACTTTCCCTGTCTTTTCTGCCGCAGCGTGTCCGGACGCTGCGGCGGGAGGTTGCCCTCGGCGCGCCGGCCGTGCGGAGGGCCGGCAGCACCGAGGGCAACCTCAGGAAGAGGAAGGAGCGCCGCGCGTATGGCTGCTCCTCCTCTTCCAGGCCTCCAAGACAGCTCAATAAGCCGTCTGCTGAGGCCCTCAGTCAGGGAGATTGAGAGGCTATACCGACTGGCCAAAAGGGCTGGCCTGGGGGTTGAGTCAGGACTTGGCAACCACACACAAGCCACCCCGACTCTGCCTTGATGCCGCTGTCATGCCTGCCGCCCACCTAAACAGACAGCAGGAGGCATCAGGGCACTCCCTTGGTGCAGCGTTCACACGCGCTGTGGCAAAGGAGCACTGAAAAGCTGCTGCCACCATGGCAAAGGTGGCTTTTTGCCACTCTAAAAAGGAGTGACATTTGCCAGCTCTTTGAGAGTGGCAAACCCCCAGATCGGGGCCGATGTATGCAGTTGCCGCGACCCCAATCCGGCAAGGAACTTTACAGCCTCTGAAATGTTCTGGCACTTGTGTTTGTGTATTCCCATTCCTAATGTTTGATTCATGTCCATTTATCCTCTGGCACAGGGATTGGCCTATTTGTCCAATGTAGAGTGCTGAAGGGCATTGCTGACACAGTATAGCATTGATTACATTGGAGGATGAGCATGTGAAGCCTCCCCGTAATATTGTGGATGATGCCATTAGGTCTTGTGATGACATTTCCTGGATAAGTGTGTGGGCAGATTTGGCATCTTGGTTTGTGGCAAGGCTTAGTACCTGTGTCCCCATCTGTGTTGTCTGTCATCCTGTAGGTGAGTACCTGTTTGTGATTTGGAGGCTGTCTGTAGGCAAGTAAAGGTCTGCCACCAAGAGCCCTTGAAAGAATGGCATTATTGTCCAGAATGGGTTGTTGTTCTTTGATGATGTGCCTGAGTGGTTCCAATTGGGAGCTTCTATGTGATCACTAGTGGGGTTCTGTCATTTTCCCTCTTCAATTTGTTCTGTAATAGATCAGTCCTGGATATACATCTTGCCTTGTTGATTTGTTTTTTCACTTCATGTGGCGGATACTGTAGTTTGAGGAATGCTTGTTGTAATTCTTTGAGTTTTGCATCCCTGTCTTGTGAGTCTGAACAGATACTATTGTATCGGATGGCTTGACTGTAGACCATGGATCCAATGGTGTGTTCAGGGTGGAAACTAGAGGCATGTAAGTACATGTAGTGGTCCGTGGGTTTGTGACATAGTGTGGTGCTTGTCTGTCCATGTTGTAGCTGTACTGTGGTGTCCAGAAAGTGAACTTGTTCAGTAGACAGTTTCAGGCTGAAGTTGACAGTTTCAACCTGAGGTTCAGGCTGATGGTGGGGTGGAATTGTTGTTGTTGAAACTCTGCTGGAATGTCTTGAGTGAATCCTCTCCATGAGTACAAATTATGAAGATATTGTCAATGTACCTCAGGTAGAGGAGCAGTTTCTGGGGGTAGAAATTAAGGAAACATTGTTCTAGGTCAGCCATAAAGATATTGGCATATTGTGGTGCCATCTGTATGCAGTGCCATTAACTTGAAGGTATATGTTGTTATCAAAGGTGAAGTAATTGTGTGTGAGAACAAATTGGCAGACCTTAGTGGCTAGGTCTGATAGGTTCCCATCTGGAGTGATGTTCCTGATGGCTTGTAGTCCATCTTTGTGTGGGTTGTTGGTGTACAGGGATTCCACATTCAGATGGTGTTTCCTGGACAGTTGTGGATGGATTGTATCTTTTGTAGGAAGTCTGTGATGTCCTTAACATAGGTGGGGGTGTTGGTGGCATATGGTTTAAGGGTATTGTCTATATATTTGGAGGCACTGACTGTAAATGTTCCAATGTTGCTGCAAAACAAGCCCTTTAACAACTCACAATTCATTTGGAAACATCATTCCCCGTTGCTGCTCAAACCAGGGGAAACTACAGAGAATTACATAGAAAGTTCTGTGTCAGGTATACGTAGTGAGTCCAACCAAGCAGGTAGTTTTTAATGAGTTCCAATCAATATTACCTATATTTCAAATGGGATGAAGACTGTACAGTTGTATACATCTGGAAAGGCCCTTCTCTCTGACCCACCACAGAGGACCACAGGAGAGGGTCTTACCTGTGTGTTCACCCAGGTTCTCAAACTCTCTTCCTAGACAGGTTAGAATGGCACACTCCTTGCTATCCTTTTGTGGGCAGATGGAAATATTTTTGTTTTGGCAGGGTTTTTGTGGACAGACTGCTCAGAAGAAAAGGCCCTGGCATGTGGTATGTTGTTTATATTTGTTGTTTTTGGATATGCTTTTAACTGCTTTTGACTCTACTAATAGTTTTAAACTTTTTTAAAAAAAAATTAACTGTTAAAACTGATATTTTTAGCTTTTGTATGATGCAATTTTTTTGTTCTGTTTTAACATTTGCATGGTGTAGTAACTTGAATGTTGGACTATGACTCTGGAGAACAGAGTTCAAATCTTGGCTCAGCCATGTAAACCTACTGGATGACCTTGGACAAGTCACAATTTCTCAGCCTCAGAGGATGGCAATGGTAAACCCCCTCTGAAGAAATTTGCCAAGAAAAACCCATGATAGGTTCACCTTGGGGTCACCATAAGTTAGAAATGACTTGAAGGCAGCAACAACAACATTTACAAACTGACTTGAGTCTCAGACTACAGAAAAGGTGGGAGAAAATTTAATGTAATTAATAATAATATGTAATACTTATATATGAGAAGTGCCCAGTGACACAGATGACAGCTCCATGAATACTACATGAATTCCCATGGTGATTATGTTTAGACCAAATCTTAACGTGCATGGACAAAGAGAGTTCATTATCATAGAATCATAGAGTTGGAAGAGACCACAAGGGCCATCCAGTCCAACCCCCTGCCATGCAGGAACTCAAAATCAAAGCATCCCTGACAGATGGCCATCCAGCCTCTGCTTAAAGACCTCCAAAGAAGGAGACTCCACCACTCTCCGAGGGAGTGTGTTCCACAACTATATGGAGATAAATGAACTGGCTTGACACTTGCAAATGTGCCAGGGTGTATGTAGATTACACAGGTATAGCCATTTGATACCAATTTAACCATCTTGCAAACTTTTGGGACTTGTAGTTGGTGAACCATTTATAATACTCTGCTAGATTGCTCTAATACTGTTGTTCAGGAGAAGGCATAAGTTCTGCAGCAGAAAATTCTAACTATCACATTAAATTCCAAATTGAGCAGTTTTGATAGATTCTCATTTTTTTCCTGAAGTGGTAGGACGATGAAGAGCCAATTCAATAGCCTAAGTATACAGACAATTATTAACTGATTCACAACACAATGGACTGTATGGCATCCATACGCTGGCTGGAAAGGAAACAATGCAACCTAATTGCATTGGTGATTGGACTGAGGATTCTAGAGGTAGTACAGGTTGCGTCTCCCTTATCCAAAATGCTTGAGACCCAAAGTGTTTTGGATTTCAGATTTTTTTTAAAATTTTGGATTATCTGCATATACAGTTGGCCCTCCTTATCTGTGGATTTTTTTATCTATGGATTCAAGCATCCATGGCTTGAAAATATTTTTAAAAAAGTATAAATTCCAAAAAGCAAACCTTGATTTTCCATTTCATATAAGGGATACCAGTTTACTACTCAATTGTATTTAATGGGACTTGAGTATCCACTTATTTTGTTATCCACGGGGGGCCCTGGAACCAAATCCCAGCAGATAACAAGGGACCACTGTTCATACATAATGAGATATCTTGGAGATGGGACTCAAGTCAAAACACCACATTCATTTGTATCTCTCATACACCTTATACATATAGCCTGAAGACAACTGTATACAATTTTTTAAATAATGTTGTTCATGAAAGAAAATTTGTATACACTGAATCATCAGAAAGCAAAGGTGTCACTATCTCAGCCATCCATGAGAAAAATTTTGGTTCTTGGGAGTATTTTGGATTTCAGAATTTTAAGGGAGATTCAGTCTGTAATAGTACACTGACATCAGTTTATTTCATATAAATATTCTGTTACTTACTGTACAGAACTGGAGATTGCCAAAGTTCTCCAGCTGGCAGTAATATGTTCAAGGCCCATGAGGTTTTCAATCTGTGTTAGAGACAGAAGGCTGCAGTGGGGTTTGGGAGATCAAACTAGAAACAATTTGACTAGGACTATTCAAGAGAGGAGCAATAAGATGAGGTGAGAGCTGCACAGGGCAGGCTTTGTTAAAGGCATGAAGTCCAGAACAGAAGGAGACTGTCTGAAGAAGTTAGGGAGGAGGAGGCTGTTCAAGTCACAGATGCACAGCTGACTAAGCCACTACACAATTAACAAAATAATTACTCGTAAGTGACAGTACATTCTGCTTTTAATTGTTTAGTGGGATCTCTCTCTTTTTGGTGGGAGGAGATCAAATCAAGTTCTTTTCCTCTTATAAGATACTTGCAGCCTGTTCTCAAAACCTGGTAAATTAAATCAGTATTAATTTTTGAGTCACATATAGTCTTTTATTCTTTCTTTACCTGCCTGACTTTGGGGGGGAAGTGGTAGCAAGTGTCTGAATTTAAAACAGTAGTTCCCAAGGTGCTGATTCCTTCTCTATTCTCTCTGATAAACATAATATGCCTGCAGTGAGAATTTCCAGTATATCATGCAGTACCATACAACCCTCTTTTCCATTTTGTCCATGTAATTTAAATAATAAAATCCTACTTTTATTCCACATCTTAGTTTCTCGTGTGGCATACACAGAGGAGCTTTTCATGCTTTGCACATACTTCTTTCATCAATGTATGGTTGGAAATATCCCAGTTTCATTGAGAATAAAGCATGGCAAATTAAAATCCAAACCGAGTTGATGCAATCTTCTACTGGAAGTGCAAGTGTACATTCAAAGGGGCCATTAACTGTGAGTTTAAATATGAGTGAGAGGCACACAGCAAACAGGAATATGTTACTTCTATTGCATATACCATATAAAGCTGACAAATAAAAAAAGAAGCACACTAAACATATAATTTAAGCTAGTAATAAGAATTTCATTTACCCTAACTGTCAAAAGTAATGTAGAATATTGCTGCATGTGACGGATCTCATCACTTTCCCCCTATTGCCTGGGAACAATATGACTTTGCATTGAATTCTCATCTTTCAAAAACTGTCAGAAGAAACAGAAAATGAAGTAAGGGGTACCCATTACCATAACCTCAAAAGTTCTGAGAGTAAAGAATGAGTTCAAGGAACCAATTATGATGATGTCTGCTACTCACTAGTGCCACCACATGGAGTGTTATTTGAATATATTTCAAGTCTCTTTACTTGAGTCCAAGAACTGACTGTAAATAATACATTGCATCCCATACTTCAATAAGACAACAAGGAGAAGATATCTAATCTTCTCTACAGTGTGCAGTTCAGAATGCTTCCTCATGAAAAATGGAGACATCCTGTTTCTTATAACATGATTGTACCATAGTAAATGCTGAATAGTCAAACTGCTTTATCCTTCCAATAAAATAAGCGTTTTGCAAAAAGGGCTGGGATGTGCTGAACATTTTCTGTTTAAATTAGTTTATAAGAAACAAGTGTTAGGTTTTTCTTGGTAAGAGAAGGGAAGGGAGTTATAAATGAATTAAAGTGATGTCCCCCTTCTAGTAGGTCTTGCTTCAGCAAAATTGTGTGTCAGGAAAAAAAAAAAAGATACTGAAATATAAATTGAAAACCAGGACAACAAACTGTGACAAAATATGTGGGTGCCATAAACCCTGTCAAAAGAGGATTGCCTTTTGACATGGATTCTAGCCTTACATAGGATGGAGGCTGGTAAATACACACACACTGAAAACATGCATGCACACATACACACACTGCTTAAGCAAAATGGTGAGAGAAAGTCTGTTATAAAGCAGCTGCACTGGGATTGTATCATGATGCCCTCTACGTCTCTGCTATTGAGTTTCAGAGCAAATTAGAGACAGTATATACAGAAAATGGCTTTTAAATGAATATTTTGGGACTGCATTGAGCTTAAATAGTAGTGGTCTTTAACTACACAAGGTAGGACAGCAATTCCCAAGGTTTTCAATATCACATTTCTGCTTACTTTCTGCTTACAATATTAATTCTCCCCTCCCTTGCAACAATCTTATGAACTATTAGAATGAAACACCATGCAAATGTGGTTTCCTTTGAGCTTTCTGAGCTTGGACTCCAGTGTGTGTGCGTGTGTGTGTGTGTGTGTTTCAAAGCAAGGGTTGGAGTGAGCAGCTCAGACTCACTGTCAGAATGCTATCCCTCCAATGGCTCCATTGAACTCATCCATAACGATCTACTCTCAGTTACCTAACTTCAGTGCTATTTTCCCCCCTTCTCTAAGTGCATTAATGAATCCAATAAATAAAGCATTGTATCACCCCATCCAGTGTAGACATTAATTTTAGGACAAAACATTAATCAATTTAAATTTATGTACTAATGCAGACACAATCAATTTGAACTTCTTATGACAATTAACAAAGCTTTAGCTACATTCCTAAAACACACTGACCCATCAATTATGGTTTGCATCAAACTAATGCTAATGGTAGCTGCCCCTCTTTCTTGGGCTGTCAGCAGCCGATCCGATTGGTCCCTTTCGATGCTGGGGATCAATTAATATAAATTATACATGCACGGAAAGATGGGTTAATATCATAAGTTCGTTTAATTAATTGTGTTTGATTAAATGAGGTTCTTTCATTAGCTCTCTTCACCATGAACCATATATACATCATAATCCTTTTACAAGCTCAGCCGCCCAGACACGGACCTGACATTGGGAGCATATTCAAATTACCAGCCGCAGCCATGCAAACCTCCCTGCATAATTAACAACTAAACGAGCTGCAGTCACTTAAGCTGAAAAGAAAACTGTTCACATCAACCTTTCTGATACTGTTTAAATTGAAGATGTCATGGGTAAAACAAAGGTGAACAGACAATGGTAATTAAAAATTAAAAAGGACAAGGGGGATTTGCTACTAATGGAAGCAAAGTGAAAAGAGGGCGAAGGGCCTGGTTCTTTACAAAAAAAAAGAGAGAGAGAGAGAGAGAGAGAGAGAGAGAGAGAGGAGTGAAGAAACAGAAGAAGAAGAAAATATTAATGCTGGTGTTAGGTGATTCAGCTCCTGGGCTTTGCAAAACAGGCTAGTGTAGCTATTGTATGCCTGATTAAAAAGGGACAGGATGGCTTATTCCGAAGTCTGTCCTGAATGTAAATGAGGTTGCAAGAAATACATCTGTAAAAGTGAGAAGACTTTCACTGGCAGGCCCGGATCAGAACAATATGATGCAGAACTCAGCACCAGCCCAATAATGTGGGAGAAGCAGAGTTTGGCTCATGTCATCCTCTTGCTTCCTTCATTGCAACAGTGCTCTGAAAAGTGGGCTGTTAACTCATCTCTTGAAGGATAGGTGTCTGTGTGCCTTCAAGTTCCCTCTCGAGGCATTTTTCATCAAGTTTTCTTGGGCTGGAATATTGAGAGGTGGTTTTGCCAGTTCTTAGTACTAGTGCTTATTCTGAAGTATACAAACTGTGAAATAATTTATAAATTTTACCTCCTCTTCCCTTCTCTATGTCTTTGTCACTGTTGCTCACAATAGTGTTACTGCTATCTCTCCAGCCTTGACTGGGATCTTTTTCTTCCCTTTCACATTTCAATGGGCAGTCACCAAAGGTTGTTCGGATCCCTTCCTTGAACTCATCATTTTTGCAAGATCCCAACTGCACAATCTAGTAAAAAAAATCATAATCAGCTAAAATAGAGGTTGAAAAGTTACTTTTTAAAACTATTTTAACTCAGTGTAATGTTCAAAACATATTCATTGCCATCATTCTTTACAATGTTTTAAAAGGAATTCATTCAGTGCTTATTACTTTCCCATTACTTTCTCTTACTATAAAACCAAAATCCTTATGATTGATAAGATAATGAAAAAATATCAGTTACATTGAAAAATGTCTTTTTAAAAGTATGTAAAAACATTATTCACAGTAACAATAAGATAATTGGGTTCTCACTCATTATGCTCCATTGGAAATGGAATGTCATTACACCTTTGTTGCTCCAAAGTAATTAATTACAAGTAACTACCTTACTTATAATTTGTTATATCCAAGGTCTCAATTAAATTACAGCAAATTGCTCCCCGTATCTTTGCTGAGTAGAAATCCTTTTGTTCAGCTCTTGAGGGTGGCCTTTCTTTATTGTAAGTTTCTTGAAGTCTGTGAATTATCCAGCGTTTTATATATATATATATATATATATATATATCACCTCACATTAGTGCTGAGCTTTTCTTATCCCTCTAAAATCTTTCCACTGGAATATCTACATAGAGACAGGTCTACAGCTGAACTGAAAAATGAATGCTGCAGAAAATTGGAGTTTGGAAGATGAGGGAAGACAGGTAGCTTCTCGCATCATGGAGCTTTACAGTTCAAGATTTGTTAAAGATTAAAGTTACAAAAGCTCTGTCCTGGATCCAATCTGGCAACATTTGTAGGGGACACTTGCCTCTCAACCCAGTCTCCTGGAAACTACACTTGTCTCTCACTCCTATTCCACAAGAATTAGGGGGCAAAAAGAGCAAATTCATCTTAAAAATGGTCCATTTTAAAAGAAAAATGAAGTGTCCAGTGCCTTACTTCAAAGCAGAATGATGCACCTCCTTGCAAGCCTTGTTTAAAAGGAAAAGGGAATTTAAAGGCCATTTTCTTTCCTTTTTATTTTGCTACCTTTGCCAGTATCTTAGCATATTTCAGAGATACAGTGCCACAATTAAAAGGAAAATAGTGGTCTCTTTCTTTCTTTCTTTCTTTCTTTTTTTCTTTCTTTTTTATTGAAGCTGCTGCTGCATTGGAAAATTCAGCAAGGATCTTTCAGGCTGTAAAATAAAAGCCAGGTGGATATGCAGGCCACAGACCAAGTGTGGCCCTCCCATGCCTTACTGGGTAATTATAAAGATTACTAGATAAACAAAAATGATTTGAACATTTGAAAACATGATATAAATACAGTCATCCCTCCTGACTTGCGGGGGATCCGTTCTGGACACACACCTCCATGAATCAGAATAACTGCAAATATTCAAAGCCCATTGGTTAAAATAGGGCACGCTCCCACATGCACCATTTTGTCCCTCCCTGCTTGCTGTCTGCAAAGGAACAAGACTGTGGACTCCAAGACTGAGAACAGGGAGGGACGAGTGTATTAAGATGATGCTGCCGCAACAGCTATTAATAATGATGATGATGTTTGAAAGCTTACATATGGACTTGCTCCTAATTTATCTATTCAACTTCATAAATAGCTACAAATTTATTGCACAAGCTAGTATGCATCCCTAGGATTCTCTCTTTTCTGTGAAAATGAGGAAGCTGCTTAGGACATCCCACCCACTTTAAACAATGGGAAAGACAAGTGACCCTTTAGATCAGATGGAATTCATAAATACGTCTCTCCTTAGGCATTGTAATTTAGTTGAGAAAATCTATATAGCAACAACAAGAAAATCAAATTTCATTGCGGATGCTTTTTCCTTTTGTTTAAACCCAATTAAAAACACAACTATTCAAGTAAAGGAAATCAGCTGTGACTGCTGTTCTTCATAATAATAATAATAATAATAATAATAATAATAATAATAATAACAATAATTTTTATTTATATCCCGCCCCTCTGCCAAGCAATCGGGGTGGCGTACAGAGTTCAAAACATCAAAATAGATTACATCAAATCAACTCCCATCCCTCATTCCCATCCCCACTCACCCCCCAAAACAATTCAACAAAACAAATTAAAAAACAATATACAATACAATATAAAATATACCATTACAATATAAAAATACATAATAGCATTGTAGCTGGGAAATGTATAACTGGGGAAGGATTTTAAGCTCTTCCCGGTCTCCCCAACCATGCTCCAGCCACAGCTGTGCTGTTGGTGAAAATCAAAGTCCAATTATAGTCAAAAGCTGGAAGCTGGAGGGGATTTTAAAGCCGCCGGTGCTCCTCCCCAGCAGCGCAGGTGAAACTGGTCCTCCGAGGGCTGCTGGGTGGCCAGCAGTCCTCCGCGGCTTCAAGGAGGCCGCCGCTTGCTGGGTGGTGCCGGCGGAGTAGCCTCCAGTCCAGCTGCTCAGGTGGTGAAAAGGGGGGGGGGGGCTGGTCCAACTCTCCCCGCTTGGCTCCTGGAGCTTTTGGAGCTGCTGTTACCTCTAGGGAGGCTAAGAGTCTTAAATAGCCTCCAGTCCAGCTGCTCAGGTGGTGGAAAGGGAGGGGCTGGTCCCAACTCTCCCCGCTTGGCTCCTGGAACTTTTGGAGCTGCTGTTACCTCTAGGGAGGCTAGGGAGGCTAAGAGTCTTAAATAGCCTCCAGTCCAGCTGCTCAGGTGGTGGAAAGGGAGGAAATCTCAATCATAAGAGGAGTAGTAGGAACTAATTGTTATTATTGTATCTCATAATATAATATGACCCCAAGTAAGGATTCACCAGCACAAAGTGGTAGAGAAGAATAGCTGGGATTGTATTACAATTGTGATTACCAATGATTTACCTGTGTATGCACCTCACTGCCAGGTGCACATAGGTCCTTTATCTTTTATTATCTTATTTTACTACCTTGTGTAACCAAAATAAGAAAAGAATGTTCAGGAAAGATTTCTGCCACCATTTGGATATAAAGAAGCAAACCTATTATCATAAACAACAACAAGAACAATTAGGATGTGTTGGGGGGGAAATCTTTGGAGCATTTGAGTTAAACAATTGGAACAATATTCATGAATATTAATTCTGGTACTTAAAGCACCCTTGCTTTACATGCTTCTCTTATCACAACAATCCTTGAGAATGATATTACAAGTGAGATTATGTTGTATATTTTTCAAAGTAATAATAAGGAAAAAATACAGATTCCATAGAGATCGTGATTTGTATTTACAACCAGAAATATCTTTCAGACACTGTTGTTACTGTTTGAATTATTGGACCTTGGTCTCAGTAGGGTCTGTAGTCTATATCAAAGAAGTGAAGCAGAAGGAAAGCAGGTGGACTTGGGAACATATGGGGCTCTAGATGTTCTTAAATTGCAGTTATGCTGATTCTTCACCATTGGCTATACTGGCAAGGGATGTTATTGTTACAATCCAATAACACATAAGAGGCTGCATGAATCTCAACTTCATCCTAGGTAGTGAGTGACAATGCCCTTTTTTTTACCAGTTCACATCTATAACAGAACTACCTGCTTTCCTACATATACATGCATTTGCCTATATGTGAATGGATGGAGAAAAAAGTCTGTCACCCAGATGTATACATGATTGTAATTATGGATTGAAAAGATCACCAGAGGAGCAATCAAGAAGACAATCACTCTAAGAAACAAGAATGGCTGCAGAAATTGCTGAACATAAATGTAACATGCTATGTAACCAGGTAAATAAATGTAATCAGGTAAGGAACCAGTGTGGCTTAATGGTTTGAGCACTAGACTAGTTCTAGAGACCAGGGCTCAAATCCCTACTTAGCCATGAAACACACTTGGTAACCTTGGGCAAGTCACACTCTCTTAGCCTCAAAAGAAGACAATGAACCTCTGAACCACTCTTGCCAAGAAAACCCCATGAAACAAGGCCATTAGGGTTGCCATTGGTCTGAAATGACTGGAAGAGACACAACAACAATGTGTTGTCAACTTTCGTGCAATTTTCTTAAACTATGTCAGAGAATGTGGCAATCTGAGTACTCTAATGAATGGAATGCTGGAGCCATTCTTCCAACTACTCCTTTCCATTGTAAGAACAATTGAAACGTGGTACAAGGATTTTTAATGTATTTTACTTACTAATATTCCTGTCCTAACTGTCCTGTACCACATATCCAGGCAATCTACAACAGACATTGAAGTATTAAATTTACATTATGGGTAAAGCAAAACAAGTAATATAATCAATAGGCCATCAATTAAAATCATAAGAGAAAGAATAAATCATTGAATTGGAGGAACACAAATAAATGTTCAAAGGACTATAAAAGGAAACAATTTTGAAACCAGTGTTCATAAATGACCTGGAGCTGAGTGGTGTGAGTTGTACAATAGGCAACCAAATATGATGACCATATAACTTATGTTGGGAAGGCTAAAATCATATCAAGAACTGTTCCAAAAAGATTTTTCAAAACTAGAGGAGGGGGCATAACAATGGCAAATGAGACTGAAGGTATACAATTTTTTTGTAATGTATTCATGGCATGTTTTTTTTAAAAAAATAATCTGAGAAAAGAATTATCACAGTATAGAAAAGGGGATATATGAAAGATGATTTGACAGAAATTTCAATGATAGAACCTACATTATTCATGACAACTTTACCTTAACTTACCTCAATGAAAGAAGAAATCTTGGGTCACTACTGTCTTAATGGTCTGCCTAGTCATTTGTTCATTCAATGTATTTTGGTAATATTGGTGTTGATTTTGATCTACAAAGATGAGCCTGCCCAGCAGGGATGTAGTTACTGGAAAGGGTAGGAAATGAAAGCATAGCTTTCCAAATAAGAATTCTCCCCTCTCATGAAATTTTCTCCATTCTTCAAATTTTTAGCATTGCAGTAACTTAAAGCTTCAGTTGAGCATTTAGAAATACAGTTTAGGTGTCTCAAGAAAAATGAGATGGCAAAATTACCAAAGGAATGCAAACACAGCAAATACAAGAGTTCTAGCTATGAACAGTTTTCATTGTCTCACTCTTAATTATACAAGGCATTTTGGACTGAAGGGAAATTTCATTGGAGGGGCAGAATTCATAGCAGGTTCCTGCATTTTCCTCTCCCATAGGTACAGCCTTGCTGCTCAAAATTCAAAACTTCAGCAGAAACCCTGTTTCATATCCTAGTCTACACAAGGCAGGGTTTTGCTCCATCTCCTGATTTTTGTTGTAGAAACAGCACCATTCTAGTGCTGGATCTAAAGATGCAAGAATCTTCCACATGTTGAAGAAATTTGTACAGAAGAACTCTTGCACATGTAAAACTAGAGCACTGAACTAGAAAAGTGAAATGAAACTCAGATTACCCAGGAGAAACATGAGTGTAACTTATTCAAGCAATGACTGATGTTGCCTGGAACCTAAGGGCCTTTGCAGACTGCCAGAAATAGTGCAAATTGAGTCCACTTTGAGGGTTAGGGTTAGTGCTAGGGAATAATGGGAATTGTGTTTTTTTCCTGAAACATTGAGCCTTCTCTGTCAGAGAGCTCTGGTGCCACAATAAAATACAGTTCCCATGATTCCCTAACCCTAACCCTTAAAGTGGCCTCAATTTGCACTATTTCTGGCAGTCTGCAAAGGCCCTCAGTCTCTGCACCTTAGCATCTCTTAAGAATCAAAGGGACAGCCTTACGTTGATGGGAGCCAGTAGCCAGAATGATACGGGGTGCACCCATGCAGCAAATTAGTGGCCAGGGAGAAAGTAGCATCATTGAGCAAGTGCGGGGGGTATACACCACATGAGGTAACACCCCACAGGAGGAGTGACACTCCAGTGGGGTCATCCTGCAGCAGAGGGGCAAGCACAGTCCTCGTGGCCTTGGAAGTCAAGGTGGTGGTGAGGACTGTGAAGGGGTGAGTGCATCCTTTGTGGCTTTGTCACCAGCCCAGCTCCCTCTCCTGAGAGAGAGCAGGGCTGGTGATGAAGCCACCAAGGGCAAGCAGTGTGTGTGTGTGTGTGGGGGGGGAGGCTACTGCTATTGCCCCCCCCCCCGACAGCCCCTCTTGCACCAGGTGTCATCAAGCTTGATGATGCCACTGCAGGGAAACAGAGATGAGCTATTATACCCCAGTGCAAGATGTACACAGTCAGAGGGATCAGTCTCTGCTGTTTTTGGTAAGTACAATGTAGGAGAATTATACTTTGCTAGCATAAAGTTGGATCTTGGCTATGTGACAAGTCAAATAAATTTGCCGAACTGCCAAATTCCTTGATCTCTCTTGAGTTTTTCCCCCTGCAAGACTGGGGTTGGGTAACATATAGAAGAGAAGGAAGTATTCAGCCATGCTAGACTTCAGAGCTTTATGGTGCACTCTGTCTCCCTTCTGCATCATAGAAAGATATAGTTGCTGCTGAATGTAGGTGTCCACTAGTATGATGGACAGAATCATAACATGGATTGGTCCATTTTGGTTGCTGGAGTCCAATGAAGTCCTCCTCCCACATATACATTGCAGAATGTTTTATATCTTTGTCCCTAGAATAATACAATAGTTGATGAGTATGACTGTAAATCAACCAGTAAATTCATAAATGTGATTGGTTACTAAATGTGATGAGTTTAATCTATTTTGTCATATTTTCAGCTGATAGTCATGATGAATCAACACCCTTCCCTCACCACAAGATTTGGACATGTCTCCACTATCAGTCCAGTTGTGAAATTCGGAGTCATCATATGTCAAACTTAAGTTTTTGAGTAGGCAGAGATTTCAAATATAATTCTAAGAAAAGAGAAAAGTGGAGAACTCAGAATTTTAGTAGACACCTACAACTCATTCTTACTGGCCTATAGTAACTATAACTCTCTAATCTCACACTAATTTCTAGATCAACAACCAAATAAAATCACAATTTCATATGAATTTTTATACCAAGATATATTGCAGGATTTACCTTGCAATCTATTTCCTTGGGGTTGTTTTAACCATTGCATTGGAACTCTGGAAAGATATTAAAATTCAGTTCAAAAAGTTATTTTGGAGAATTCTGATATGGCATAAGCTAAATAAAATATAAGTGGTGGTTCCATGAGATGCCAAAAGAGAAAGGATTTGAAAAGTACATGCAACTTTCAAATAGCAGAACTCTGTAAATAAAACAGTCAAATATTATGAGTCAGGTCCTAATTTTAACAAATCAAGCAGCACATGAACAGATGCTTAATTTATTTAATGATATCCCATGTCTTGTTACACTGTGTTACGCACACTCTGTTTCAAAACCAAGGCTTTTTGAAATTCATTTACAGAGGCTTAACTAATCTGCTTTCTTTACTAATGCATGCATAATATGTCTAAGTATTGCTAATTCAGCATCAAAAAATAAATTATACTTTTAAGCCAAACAATTAACCTCTGCTTTGAAAGGCAGCTTTCAGCAACCACCAGGAGCACAAATACAGATGTTGACCCTTCTGCTGACCTCATCTTTTATAATCTATGAAAAATTCACCCAATCAAGTTAATATTAAATCAGGCTGCTATTGATTTGAGCTGCATGCATCAAATTGCTGTTCAGCTAGGCTTACTCTGGATTTCTGTTTCACTCCCAAACTACTGTGCCTTGGGATATTTTAGCAGAAGAGATACTAGTACTGCAATCTGTAGGCCATTTCCAACATACTTTATAAGAACTCCAATGTGTGTATACTCAAGTCAGGCTGGGAACGTACTGTCCATAAAGCTTGAATCTGGTAGCAGAATGCATGAACAAAGGCAAGAGGCTTTTTAAAGATATATTTCCTTACAGAGCATTGTAGTAAGATAAACCCTCATTTGAAACAGAAAAGTTAACTTCAATCCTCCACTGGAGGAGGAGTGAATATTCCATGTGTTGTTCTAAGCTGTCCTTGCTGTTATGCAATGGCACAGCTCAGTCTTGAATGGGCAAATAAGACCTATTAGCGCTATAAAAGATCTGCTCCTAATAGAGTGGAAAACTGCTTATACTGATTTTTGGCTATAAGTACTGTTGTAAATATAGTACTGTGCTACTGCTATATTAGACAAGCCCTGTGGGCAACATATGAGTGAAAAAGGAGTGACTGACTGAGATGGAAATCTGTTTCTTAGATAAGAGATGAGTAAAAAAAGCTGTGTCCTCTCCAAAAACAAACCCACTTTACCCTCATAAAGTGGATCATGGAGCATTTTTGGTTGCTTTCACAGGGCAACAGAGAAAAGATGGGAGAGGTTTAGGGGGATACTTCATTTTAAGATGAGGTGCTTAAATATTCTACTTTAAGAGGGGATTGATCTATTTTTCACTTTAAAAAAACCTTGAGGCTACTTGTAGTATTTGTTCTGTGATAAAGCCCTGTGGGAATAACACGACTGTATTTCTGGTATGAGAAACACATCCTGGACTCTAACTTCTACTGTTCTGAGTTTTCATGATTCCTGAAGACTAAAGACTGGTGGTCGCAGGGAGCAGGGGAGAGTCCTTGGCCACATTGTCATAAAGCGTGTATCTGTCTGTGTGTTTCATGTGCCCCCTATGTTTTCCCCTTTCAAGTTGCTCCCAAATACCAATCATGCCTTGTAGGGGAGTAATTGGTCATTTACTCTTACATCTTCCTCCAAATGATCACTTCCACTTTTGAAAAACTCCCATTGAGCTAAAGCAAGTTGCCCTTCCTTTCAAACTTGGGCAAAGTGACCATTTGCACCACCTTGAAGATTGTATTGGCCATTTAGTGATAACAAATATTTGTGGGCATGAGTGTGTGTGAGTGATTTGGGGGTGTCCTGTGGTCTATACTTTGCCCACTACTGATTGTTGTTATTGTTGTTGTTGTGTGCCTTCCAGTTGCTTCTGACTTATGGTGAACCTAAAGCAAACATATCATGATGTTTTCTTAACAAGTTTCTTCAGAGGGAGTTTGCCATTGCCATCCTCTGAGGCTGAGACAGTTTGACTTCCCCAAGGTCACTGGATTTACATGGATGAGCTGGGATTTGGACCCTGGAATCCAAAGTCATAGACCAGCACTCAAACCACTACTCCAAGCTAGCTCTCCCACCTCTGATTAGCATGGCATTATATATGTGTGTGTGTTTTCCTTAAAGTTAACTTTCTAAGCTGATTGCCTTTCCTAACATTATGCATATGTCTGTGGCATATGTCTGTGGCATGTCTGTCATAAAATCTGGCATCATATAATATCAGTCTGTGAAACACACTGCAATTTCTGTAGTCCCTTCAGCATGGATGCTTTTAAGTATAGACATAAAAATGATGCAAACCAACATAGCCAGAGCCAGCAGCCATGTTGATTGCAGAATTCTGGGACTTCCTTCCCCAAAGCAACTTTTTCCAAATATTCTCATAGCCTTAAATCTTTCAAGTAAGGAGATACTTATAAATCATTTTAATACAATCGGATTTGTTACAGAATCTATGCTAAGTAACTACTATTTGCTGAACAGGTGGACTCTGAAATGTGGCATCTAAAGGTGGGATTTGGCATCAATCAGACATTTGCAGATAGATGAGCAGAAAGCAGGACTATAACATAGAGTGGAACCATTTGACCCTCCTCATGTTGTTGGGATACAACTCCCAGCAGACTAGCTAGCTTAGCCAGTGGTGAGGAAATCGGGGAATTGCAGTCAAACAACATCTGGAGACCTTCATGATTCCCATGCCAGCTCTAGAGTTTTGTTGCATATCATCCCTATGCAAACAGTTTCTCCAGATAACATAGATTGCCCTCTCTAGCTTGTTTACATACAACATCTGGAATAATTTATGTTTCAGATGCTTTCCTTGAAAAAAGAATATTAAGAAAACCTATTTAGAAACCAGTCAGGTAGTAAGAGTTCTTCTTTCCCCCTTTGAATCACAATCTTTGTATATTTAAAAGAAAAGCTACCTGATGCTATTACTTCCAATCCTAAATGAACTGCTGTGTTATATACAGTTCAGTGAAGCATGTTGTTATTTCAAGCTTTGTAAGTAATGACCGTGTTGCACTTTTTGCATTACAGTTCACAGTTAAAATTTACCTGGAATTTTAACCTTTAAAAAGATGTCAAAGCTCATTTTAGTGAGAAAGAGATTCTCCAGTCTTGATTGTTTTAAAGTGATTTGTTTATTTATGATCTCCAAATTAAAGAGAGGAAAATTGATTGCTTTCTCTTTTTTAAAAAAATAAGATTTTTTTAATGCTCATTTCATCCTATTTTTCACAAGAGAAATGGGGGGGGGGGGTTAACATTTTTATTTTATTTTTATAGGAGCCTTGTAAAGCATCCCATAGATTTATGTCTTCTCATGATGTTGAAAGATCAGCACAGTTATATCACTGTTTTAGTGAAATAATTAATTTTAGCAAATTTCTTCAAAACCTCTAATTTTAATAGGTGATTTAAGCATTTTAACCGAAATGTTTGAATACATGATCATTGCACATCAGAAGATATAAACTAATACACCAGAAATATGATAAGATGTATGCTTACTACACAAGAATACTTGTTGCCATATCTCATGGTATCAAGCTGCATCACCCATAAATAGCTCTGCAATCTGTTCAGCTCCATTTTAAGGATGCAATTCTTAATTGATGTTGTCCTTGAAGAAAGTAACAACTAATTTTAGTAGTTCTCACTGTGAAAGGGTCAGAGATTTGCAGTTCAGGATTTACTCTGGGTAAAATTTGCACATGGTATTTTTGAGAAGACAACAGGATATTCTTCATAGGAAAAAAAATTCTGTGCAGAAAATAATAGTTTTGTGCAGAAATATTTTCTGTTCAGAAAATGCTATTTCCTCTGCAGAATTTGCTGTAGTTCAGGACTTATTTTGCACAAAAATCACACATGTTGAGTGTATGCACAGTAAACATTTTCTGCACAGCATTTTCTATGCAGAAAATAATATTTCTTTGCACAAGTAATATTTTTGGCATAGATAATGCTGTTTTCTGCACAAGAAGGTACACATTTTACACAGAATAATCTCAAATTGTGAAGATTCTCATCAGTCCTGGACTCCTCCTGTCAGATTTTCCTGACATTCGAGAAATACATTTTAAAATCATTCCTTTGGTTATTTTTGAACTTTTTTTCATCCGTTCTCCAGTTCTCAATGGATTGATACATAATGCTTTAGACAAAAAACAAACAAACATTAATTGCACAGAAAAACACATATGGTATCCCAATGGGGCAGGTATATGCGATATATCTGTTTTAATCATTCCATTGATTTTTCAGCTGATGTTCATCATTAATGCACTAGGCTAGGCAAAAACTGCATTATGTCCCCCTCCAATGCTGCCATCATCTCCTTCCCTCCCTGTGCCTTCATCCTTACTTGCACAGAGCCGTTGATTTCTTTACTGAATAGATCCGAGTCTTTCAGCATAGGCAATTTCCCTAGTCAGTCCTGCAGCTCCTACATACTTGTGGTCTGAGGAATGGAAGGCATTAATGCAGTAGGCTGTACAAAGCAGAATGCTTATGGCAACCAGGACACCTCTTTCTTTCTTTCTTGAGGAAGGGAATGGAAGACTGAGGCAACAGGAGACAAAGAGGAAGAGGTAGTGGCAAAGTAGAGATGAAGGGCAGCAGGACAGAGAAGTGGAAGGTAAAATTGCCCACTTTCCCCTGTTTTTGAGAGCCAATGTCACTTAGCCATAGCTATGTTTCCAAAACAAAAAAACAGCATGGAGACAAACCCTCTAAAACTAAGAAAAAGTGTGGCTTTTGAGCAAGTGACCAACCTGAAAGTTGGGACATTTTTCCATCATACATGCCCACCCCGGCCATAAGCTCTCATGGATTTCAACCACTTTAGCAGACTCATGGTGTTCTGGTCAGTGGGTAGATTATTAAAAATATGCTGGATTCAGTGGGTAAGTGGCTAGGGAGATAGTAATCCATGGAATCAGAGGTCCTGAAATACAGAAAGTACAATGTAAGCAAAAATGTAAAATGCAAGGCAAGTACAAATGTTATGAGGTACAAATATGACACCCTTCATCATTAATCACTGTTTACATTTTACATAGAACAAAAAAGCCCCAGCTCTGTGCAAAAGAATGAAAGGATACAATAAATGATTATTTTGCTGGGTTTCCTGTGATAGGCATGCCTCTCTTGCCAGGTATTCTATTCATAACGTGGCCAATCAAACGTTTATAGGAAGCCCGCAAGGAAGGTTTGAGTTCAACAACACTCCTTTTTACAATATTCCCTGACAATGAGCATTTGAAGGTATTCTGCCTCACACTAGATGTACAATCTAGCCATAATGACTGGTAACTATACATAATTTTATCCTCCATGAACTTGACAAATTGCTTTTTAAAGTCATGCATATTTAAAGCCATTTCTATTTCTTATGTGAACAAATTCAACAGTTTAACTATCTGACATAACAAGAAGTACATTTTTTTTTATCTGTCATATCTCTCTCATCATTCAACATCAGTGGGTGACCTCTGGTTCTACTATTATGAGGGCAGAAGGAAACCTTCTCCTCTACACTCTCTTCACAAACAGCTTAATATCATAAACATGAATCCTACCTCTTCTGAGCAAACTTTTTTGTGTGTGCCAAAGTGGTATAGTGCCAAAGTGTATGACTCCAGAGAACAGGGTTTAAATCCCACCTAGCCATGGAATCCCACTAGGTGATCTTGGGTAAATCACAATTATTCAGCCTCAGAAGAAGGCAAAGGCAAACCCCTTCTGAATGAATTTCACCAAGAATACCCTGTGAGGGGGGGTTGCATAAGTAGGGAATAACTTGAAGGCACATAACAGCAACAGTTCACACTGGGGCTCTGGTTGTTGAACTCTCTGTTTTCAAGAGTATCAGGAGCAGAAGAGATGGTAGGTTCTCAGTGGGACAAAAAGTAGCAAGGTTGGAATGAAGAAATGTAGAACTCTCGCTAGAGAAATCTATGGAAGAGCAAATGAAGAATATACACATTCATACCCCAAATCTAGGTCCTTCTGAGTACTTGTGTGATTCCACAAACAAATGCCTAGAACAGCTTTTTTGAGTAAAGGTGATTGGGAAGTTAT
>JANUYF010000004.1:94913984-94928984 GCA_026167975.1 Phrynosoma blainvillii | reverse complement strand
AAGTACAGTATCATCCAAAATCCACAAAACAGTGATACCTTCATTGGGCTAACCAAAATGCACATTATACATATTACAAGTTTTCCAAACTCTACGGGCTTCTTTATTAGGCAAAGGTGTTAAAAATCGTACAGAAGGAAAAAAATGGTGATATTAATCATAGCCCTGCATTTGGTCAAGAAGTTGTGGAATACAGGCAAACACACAAATACATGGTACTGTTATCATTCATGGAAATAAATCCTTCTAAACCTGGAGCAGTTCACATTGCTTCAGTTTCTTCAGAAAAAGTCCAAATATGTTCCGTGTTGTCTGCATTTGTTCAGTATCTGAGGTTAATTAAAAGTAAATGCAGCTTTACAAATCTTGGCATCACGTGATCTCAGCCTCTCCTTGAGGTCTTCCCTCATCTTTGGATGTGACTATGGGCCTTTACAGACTGTCAGAAATAATGCAGCTTGAGTCCACTTTAACTGCCCTGACTCAGAGCTAGGGAATCATGGGAACTGTAGTTTCTTGTGGCACCAGAGCTCTCTGACTATGGACATTTTCACACGGCTCCATTTCCAGCTTGTTCACATGCACGCCGCAGCAAACCCCGCCCCTTCCAGTGCCATCCCTGCGTCCGTCCGGCTCCTTGCTCCATGTGTTCAAACGCACGGAGCAGTAAGTCCAGCCTCACTCTGGCCGAAACAGCGCTAACCCCGGCATCAGCGGCAGAAAGGTAATTCCGATTTTCAAAAGGAATTAGGCTGCCGCCGCTGGAGCCATTCTGGAATGAGCGGCACGAGCCGTTCCGGAAAGGCTCCAGGCGGCTTTAGGGACCTTAGTGTGAAAACGCCCATAGAAGGCTCAATGTCTCAGAAAAAAAAACTACAGTTCCCATGATTCCCTAGCACTGAGCCAGGGCAGTTAAAGTGGACTCAAGCTGCATTGTTTCTGGCAGTCTGTAACGTCCCTATGATACCTTCAGGCTCCCCATGGTGAGCAACTCCTTCTCAGTTCCCTCTGGATTCTCTTCAGGGTTGTTCTTTTCTTCTGCCTTCTTGACACCCACACTCTGAAAGTTGGAGCTGATTTTAAATATTTTCCATGCAGGACCCTTCAACAAATCATTCTATTAATGGACAGAATTTCACACATACATAATCTATTAGTTTCAAATAACCAATACACAAATACAAAGTGTTCCTGAAACCATAGCAGGCTACCTTTTGATTCCACTCATCTGTATATACATCAGCCCAACATTTTAAAATTCCAACCCTTTTCTGGTCTAGTCACTAATAAAAGATACTGGGTTTTTTTCTCACTTTACAACTAAACCTTTCCTTATCAGTCATTGTTTCGAAGCAAAATATATTAACACATTTAACTTTTCCCTCAGGTAGCAAATGTTTCTTCACAGACACATTTATTTTGCAGAATGCCTTCAATGGATTCACTGAGCCTTAAAAAAATGAAGAAACAACAAAACTACATAGAAATGAATATTTGATGCTTAATTTGCTGTGCAGAATATCAGTTTTCTATGTTGAAATGACAATGGACAGTACTTTACAAACTTCTTTCATCTTAAACTGTGACAAGGAGCGTTTTCTGCTTTCTTATTACATGAGATCTATCCCTGAATCTTTCCTGCCTCTGGGTTCATGAATTATTGTACCCACTTCCATGAGAGAAAAATCATGCTCTTTCTAATGGTGGCAAACATTTAGACCAATTAATTAATGTGAGCTACAAGTCAGTGGAGACAATAGCCCAGAGAAGAGTTTGGAAATTTAAAACAGAATGAGAGACAATATAATTAGTTCGCTATTTTACTTGCTAGTACTTTAGAAGCTGGTTGAAATATGCACTTTGTTTCTGCACATCAAAAAGCACACATGTCTCCAAGGCTCACTGATCAGATATGAGATTCAAAAAAGAAGCTCACACTTCATTTTATAGAGATGGTCCAAGACACTATGGTGTCTAAAGTTTTGTTTTTTAAAAAGAAATCCAAAGGGTAACACACACCCCATATCATTATGGCAAATGAACATTTATTGATGCACAGGACCTGTTCAGCTCAACAGAAGCAAACCAAAAGGAGATCAAGAAGACAGGAAAATAAAGATATAAGATTGTCAATACAATTAATACAGCTCAGCTTTAACTTTTATAGCAACACAAAAATATTTGGCCACCTGTCCCATAACAGAAGGAACCTGTCAGATTGTACATTACTAGACTCTTATCTGGAGGTCTTTTAAAACCAAGGGTTGGCAACTTTATTTTGCCGGGGGCCGGGGGGGGGGGAATGGCGCTGGCATGTGCGCATGACATAGGATGCTATTTTGGAAGGCCCAACGGTGCTGGCGCTGTGCAAATTTGCATGGCGTTGGTGCCTTTTGCATGATGTGGGCCACCATTTTGGAAGGCCCAATGGCGCCGGCACTGTGCAAATGCATATGATGCCAGCGCTGTTGGGCATTCCAAAATGGCGCCCACTGCTGTGCGCATGTGCGCATGAGCACGGGTGCCATTCTGGCATCCAAATGGCACCCACGCTTGTGCACACATGCGCATGACAGCGTGCACCATTTTGGAATGCCCAATGGCGCCAGCATCGTGCACATGCGCATGATGTCGGCGCCATTGGGCATTCCAAAATGGCGGCCACTATCATGTGCATGCATGTGTAAGCACGGGCGCCATTTTGGATGCCAAAATGGCACCTGCGCTCATGCACGGCATGGCAGCAGCAGGACCGGCCACTAGCCGGTCCCAAGGCCTTGGCGGGCTGACCCCGGCCCGCGGTCCATAGGTTGCCGACCCCTGTTTTAAACTGATCAGAAGAGGATTAATAAAATGGCATCTCAGATCACTAACCATTTTCAGGGACTCCTGACTTACATGGTAAAGCCCATAATTTACTCATCCTTGGCATGACTGCAATCTCTAATGCAAGAAAGGGTTACCTCAAATAGAATGAATGTAAAGTTGGGCTGCCCTGCCTCAAGGACCAATACTAAATCTAATTATGTTTATGTTATAGCAAGGTAGTTTTACATTTAACATTAAAAATGATAGTAGAAGTTGCTTGACAACAGAACCAATTACCTAGAGGGATGATGGGCTCTTCCTTCTTGGTTGTTTTCCAGAAGAAGCTGAGAAATTACCTGTGGAGATACTCTACCTCTGGATTTCTTGCACTGAAAAGAGGATATGCAAAATGGACTACAGTGTCTCTTCCAACCTGATGTCTCTATGATAAATGCAATGCCAGAGTCCCCATTTAATTTGTGCTAAGACTGGTTTGAATGTCAGCTTCACTTACTTTCACATATACGTTTTTTGAAAAATACACATTCCATTTTTTCCATCTCAGGTTTGTAGAAATTGGTGTATTTTGGAAGATTTGAGAAATTCATATGAAATTCTCAGTAATCTGCACAACACACATTTAACAGCACAGCTGGTTCTCACATATAATGGCCATGATTCTGTATTGCAGAGACATAGCATAAATGTACTGAATGCAGAACTACACTATGCCTCCACTCTCACTTTGACAAGCCAAAATCCATCCATTATTAAGTAAGATGAATGGAAAATCAGACTATATATATATATATATATATATATAATTCCATTGGGAAGATAAATGCCCAAATGTCACTCTTGTAGGTGCCAATTTTCTCTCTTAGGCAGCTGTGATCAGAACCCACTATATATAAAGAGACAATTACATGATGATGATGATGATGATGATGATGATGATGATGATTTAAGTATTTATACTCCACTCTTCAGCCACAAAGTATCCTGGAAAGCAGGCAGCAGGGCTGATAGCCAAAGCGAGGGAAGGTCCCAACAAAGTCCTAGTTACCAATCCGAGGGAGCAGCAAGCGAAGAGTCAAACACGGTCCGTAGGTTGAGGGTTGCAGAGAAGCCGAGAAACAAGGCAGCCCAAGGTCCAGGGATTCAGAGGTCCAAGAGTAGTCAATGGTCCGAAGGTCGAGGATACCAGGAGTCCAAGATAGTCAAGAGTCAAGGGTTCAAGGCAAGGAAAATGGAGAGACAGAGACAGAGGCTTTCGCCAGGAAGCTCAGATAATCTCTGGCAAAAAGGCATTGTTTCCACACTTGCTTAAATCCCCATGCTGCCAGAGCTCAGCTGGGGCTGATCACCTTGATTCCCTCAGCGTTTTTCTTTTTCTTTTTCTTTTTTTTGGCCTTATAATTTATTTATTTTCCATTCTTAACAAATCCAAAAAACAGAAACCAAAACAGAAATCCAAACTGATATGTACATAGTGAACCATTCTTACACATTCCTGGTATCAAATTGCACACCCATCTATTTTTTCTTTCTTTCTTGTTGCTTTTAAAGTCCTTCTTTTCCCCCCTCTTTTCCATCAATATATTCTTCTTCTTACTCCATTTCCTTCTTCTTTCTTCTTTTCTTATTCTTCTTCTTATATAATGTATAATATATTATTTTACATTTATTTACATGATTTGTCTTTTATATCTCAATATGACATATTCTCAGTTTTAGTAATTCCATTGTTATCAATTATATTATAACAAAAATAATATTATAAATGATAAGAGTAGTCGTAAGAGAGCTTATTTAAATATGGCATAGCAGGTAAATATTCAGAGTGGGATAGATGTTATACTTCCCATATTCCTTCTTATGTTCTCCTTCCTCCCCCCATTTTCTAATAACTCTTTCTTTCTCTTTCCTCTTTTCCCTCTTCTCTTAGTCCTTTCTCTTCCTTTCTTCTTCCTCTCTCCCTCTCTTTGGTCTATTCTATCCTTCTATCTCTTCCTTTTTCTCTCTCTCCTTCCTTATATCCTTTTCTCTAGATACTCTCTTCCAAGCTCCTTTCTAGCCTCTTCCCTTAGTCTTTCCCTACATACACCAACCTTCTTCACTTTCTCTTACCTTCTTCACATTCTTTTCCCTTCTTTAATTTTTTTCCTTTTCTTTTATTCCTCTCTCTCTCTCTCTCTCTCTTTTTTTAATTTTTTGAACTTTTAAATCTTCCACACCTTCTTCCTACTCTTTTTACCTGTATACCTTCCATTTCTTCCTTCTTTACTACAATTCATTCCCCCTCTTTTATCTTCTTTCTCCTCCTTTCCAATCTGCTCTCTTACTCTTTCTTTCTTCCTTCCTTCCTTCCTTCCTTCCTTCCTTCCTTCCTTCCTTCCTTCCTTCTTTTTTCTTTTCCCTTCCTATCCTTTATACCCCCCTATAACCCCTCTAAGATATTTAGGTAATATCTTCCTTAGCTCTTTATTTGATTCTTTTTTCCCCTGGAATGTTTCCCTCTCAAGTGTTACATTACCTTCTTCTACCGTTATTTTTATTTTGTATTTGTTTTTTATGAGTATTTTCATTTTCTAGATTTCGATTATTTCTTTATCTAGAATTTGAAGCTTCCTACAATTCAATTCTTATATTTCATTATATCTTTACCCCATTTCTCTACCCACAATTTATCTACCATTTTCCATTCTTCCTTACATTTATTATCAGCTTTGTCCTTCAGTTTATGAGTTAATATATCCATCTGATACATGTCAAATAATTTATATAGCCAATCCCTAAGTAAAGGGGCCTCTTTTAATTTCCAATTCTTAGCTATTAGTAGTCTGGCTGCAGTTATCATATAAAGTATAATTCTCCAATATTTTTGTTCTATTTGCTTATCTAATATTTGTACCATATTTAGAAGATACAATTTGGGATTCATGGGAAATCTAATTTCTAAACAATATTCTATTTTTTTGTGTATTTCCTTCCAAAAAGTTTTTATTACTGGACAGTGCCACCATACATGGTATAGTGTCCCTTTAGTTTGTTCACATTTCCAGCATAGGTTTTTTGTATTCTTTGTTATTTTAGCAATACGTTCGGGTGTTAAGTACCATCTGAAATATAACTTATAGAAATTTTCTTTTAAAGTACAACTGTATGTAAACTTTAGATATTTATTCCACACTTTCTCCCAGTCCTCCAGTCTAATTGTTTCACCAAAATTTTGTGCCCATTTATTCATATTGTCTTTTATTATTTCTTGTTCCTGGTCCAGTTTTAATAGTATTCTATAAATCTTATTTATTACTTTTTTACAGTCCACTTGTAGCACTTCATCAAAATCTGATTGATCTTCTTCAAACCCTTCTAATCTCTGATCAGTTTTAAACCTCTCTGTTAATTGGCGATGTGGGAACCAATGACATCTTATTCCTTCCTCAAGTAATTCCTCCCTGGTTTTTATCCATATCCGATCATTTTCCTTCTTTAACAAACCCCTATATGTTACCCATCTATCTATATCCAAACTATTTTCATTTAAAAATGCCTCTTGGCTTGATACCCATAGTGGAATTTTTGAATACAATTTGCTTTTATATTTCATCCAGCTTTTTAATAACGGTTTTCTTATATAATGGTGTAGAAAATCTTTGTGTACTTTAACTTTCTGATACCATAGGTATGCATGAAAGCCAAATCGGGCATTAAATCGTTCTAATGCTAATAGTTTTTTGTTTTCCAGTAGAATCCAATCTCTTATCCACATTAGGCAACAAGCATGATAATAAATTTGGAAATTTGGCATACCTAATCCTCCTCTTTCCTTTAGATCCTGCATATCTTTCCATTTAATCCTAGGTTTCTTCCCTGCCCATATAAAATTTGCCAATTCTTTGTTCCAATTTGAAAGAGGAACATCATCCTTGGAAGTATATTCATTTTAAGTGTCGCTATTCTTCCTAAAAGTGATAAATCCAATTTGTTCCATCTAATCAAATCTTCTTTTATTTTATTCCAAGTCTTTTGATAATTATTCTCAAATAATTCAGTATTCTTCTTAGAAATCCAAATTCCTAAGTACTTTACCTTTGTTTGGATCTTAAAGTTTGATTTTTGTTCCAATTCTACTTCTTCTTTTTTGTTCATATTTTTTTGTAATTATTACTGTTTTATCTTTATTTATCTTAAAACCAGACCAGTTTCCAAATTCATTTAATATTTGTAATAAATTATTAAGGCTTTCTTTTGGCTTTTCCAAAAATACTACTAGATCGTCCGCGTATGCTCTAAGTTTGAAATTGTATCCTTTAATTTTCGGCCCTGATATCCCCTCTTCTTTCCTTATTTTTCTCAATAAAATTTCTAATACTGCTATAAACAGTAAGGGGGATAGGGGGCATCCTTGCCTTGTCCCTTTCATAATATGAAATTTCTTTGTTTTTTCCGCATTCACTATAATCTGGGCAGATTGTTCCGTATATATTAGTTTAATCCAATTTAGAAATTTTTCTCCTACCCCCATTTTGTTTAATACCCCTATCATAAATTCCCAGGTCACATTATCAAACGCTTTTTCAGCGTCCAGGAATATTGCAGCCAATTTTTTATCGTTATTCTTTTCATAATATTCCCAAAGATTCAATACGACTCTTATGTTGTTTTTTTGATATCTATTTGGCAGAAATCCTGCCTGGTCTTCCTGAATCCAATCTTTTAATATACTCTTGAATCTATTCGCCAAAATTGAAACAAAAATCTTAGAATCTAAATTTAAGAGTGATATGGGCCTATAATTTTTCGTTTCCAATGTATCTTTCCCTTCTTTTGGTATTAAAATGATTAGGGCATCTTCCCAAGATTTTGGCTTTTTTCCTTTAATTGTTTCTGTTATTGTTCTTAAAAGGGGTATGGCTAATTCCTGTTCAAGATATTTATAATATATTGCCGTGAACCCATCTGGTCCGGGTGCCTTCCCTAATTTTTGTCTCCTAATTGCTTCTATAACCTCCATCATGGAGATCGGAGCATTTAAGGCCTGCTTCTGAGTTTCAGAAATTTTTGGAATTTCTTCTTTATCTAAATATTCTTCCATATGCACTTTTTCCTCTTCTTTTATTTTTCCCCCCTATATAGTTCTGAAAAGTATTCATAAAATGTCTGTTTAATTTTGTCTGGATTAGTGTATATTTCTTTTTTATCCTCTATTTTCAGAATAAGTTTCCTTTCATATTCTTTCCTTAATCTTTGAGCCAGCCATTTTCCCGATTTATTTGAGTGTTCAAAATGTTTCTGTTTTATTATTTTTAATTTTCTTTCTAATTCATAAGTTAATTCCATGTCTAGTTGTTTTCTCAGTACTTTTATCTCCTCTTTTATTTCCTTATTGTTAGGGTTTCCTTTAAGTTCATCCTCCTTATTCTGAATTTCCATCATTAATTTGGATTCTTTTTCTTTTTGTAATCTCCTCTTTTCACTTTCTTTCTGAATAAAGAACCCCAGCATTACCGCTTTAGATGCTTCCCATACAATTTCTATCGGGGTTCCCTTATCCAGATTTTCATTAAAATAGTTTGTCAACCTTTCTTTGGCCTTTCCTAAAATATTTTCATCTAATAGTAAACTTTCCTTTAATTTCCAGTTGTATTCTGATCTTCTTCCAATTAACTTTATTCCTATTGGGTTGTGATCCGAAGTAATCTTGGATAGAATTTCTGTCTTACCAATTCTTTTACATAATGTTTTGGAAACCAAAAACATATCCAGTCTGGACCAGGAATGATGAGTTTCTGAGTAGAAAGTATAGTCTTTTTCTTTAGGATGTTTTAGCCTCCATATATCTGTTAATGCTAACTCGTCTAGCATTTCAAAAAATATTTTAGGTAGTTTACCCTGCTTATTTTTAGGTTGTGTGGATCTATCTAACTGTGGTTCTATAACACCGTTCCAGTCTCCGACCAGTATCAGATCTTTGAATTCTTCTTCTTTTATCCGTTCTTTAAGTCTATTAAAAAAATATCTTTTGGCTATCAGATGGTGCATAAACACCTACTAATGTGACGTTTATTTCTTGCATTTGAATTTGGACTCCTATAAATCATCCCTCTTTATCTTTAAATAATTCTCTGGATTGATATTGTTTATCTACATATATTGCTACTCCTTTTTTCTTTTTCTCATGACTCGATACATAAAGGGTTCCCAATTTTGGATTTTTAAGCAGTCTAATATCTTTTTGCCTTATATGGGTCTCCTGCAAACAAAGAATTTTTGCCTTCTGTTTCTCTAAGTAATGAAACACTTTCCTTCTTTTAAAAGGTGAGTTCATTCCTTTGACATTCCATGATATTAATTTGTCCTGCATAGTTTTTTTCCCCCTTTTCCCCTACTTTTTTATTTTATTTTGTTTTAAAATTTTTGTTTTTAATCGTCTTCTGAGAATTCTTGTTCAGATGCTTCACCTTCACTCTCTTCCCCTTCTTCTGTTTCTCTCTTAGCCTTTTTTACTTTTTCTATTTTTATATCAAGTATTCCCGCTTGCTCTAATCTTTCTTCCTCCTCCTCTTCTTCTTCCTCTACCCCGTCCTCTTCTTCTTCTTCTTTCTCTTCTTGTTGCTTCTGCCTTTTCTTTTTTTTAATTCTGACTCTTCCTTTTTCTTTTTTGTATCTTTATTTGTTTTTCTGTTCTCACTTCTAGGAGGTGTTTCTCTAGGCTCTCTTCTGGGAGATGTATTTTCAAAGTCTCTTCTGTATCTTAGTAAAAAATCTTTTGCCTTGTGTACAGTGTTCAGTACGTATCTTTGTTGGTTATGTCTTAAAGACAAACCTTCTAGTTTCTCCCATTTATACGGTATTCCTTTTTTTCTTAAAATTTGTGTTAAAAAGTTGTATTCCTTTCTTTTATTCAACACCTCCTGTGGGATATCCCGGAAAATTCTTAACTCTTCATTCTCTATCGTAAGTTTCTTCCTGTAACTTTGTTGAAGGCATAGATCTTTGACCCTTTCTCGTACAAAATAAACTACCACATCTCTTGGCAGTTTTCTTTCTCGCGCCGTTCTTGAATTAACTCGATATATTTTATCTATTTCCAAATCTAACTGTTCCATATTCCAGTCTATAAATTCAGCAAGGGCGGGTGTAATCCTATTATACAAATCTTCATCTCTGATTTCTGACAAGCCTCGAATTTTTATACATTTAGCTCTATTTCTAATTTCTGCTACTAGTTTATTTGTGGATTCCTTTTCGACGGCGTGTTCCAGTGTGGATGTCCTTTTATCTAGAGATCCTGTTTTTGTTTGAAGCTCTTGGACATTCACCTTTATTTGATGGACATCTTCTGTAACTTGATCCAGTTTTCGACTAAGTACATCTAATTCTTTCCTTAATTCCGCTTTTATTTCATCTTTCATTTCCTTCATCTCCCTAGTTATGTCTCTTCGCATTTTCCTCAATTCCTCCATAAATCCTGCATAAGGGTCTGTGCTTTTACTCTGTTGATCTATTGATTTCCTTCGAACTTGTAACTGTAGCGTTTGTGCCGATTGTGCCATTGTTTTCCTTGTTATCATTTGTACCTTGATTTGTTTATTTATTACTATATTATTGTTAAGTTTTGTTGTTGTTGTTAAGGTTATTATTGTTGTTTTTGTTTACCTAGTCCGTTAAATCCTCAGTACTTTAGTATTTTCCTATCTTATTTAACTCTTCACGTCCGACCTCTACCCACCTTTTTATTTTATTTTTATTTATTTATTTATTTGTTTATTATTTTTTATCCCCTTTCTATTTTCCTTTTCTACTTGGTTATACCTATGATTTCCTTCAATATTAATTTGATTTAGTTTAATTCCTTTAATCTTTAAATTTTAAAATTTTAATTCTTTTTTATTATTTATTTATTTATTTATTTATTTGTCTATTTTAATTCTTATCCTTTTCTTATCTATCTGTTTAATTTCCTGTTTTCTTATCTATCTATTTAATTTCCTATTATTTTTAATTTGATTTAATTTAAGTTATTTTTATTTTTAATTTTTGTTTATTTAATTATATATTTTTATATATTATATATATATATTTTTATTTCCTCCAAAGATTTTATTTTCTCCTCCTCCCTTTTCTTTATTGTTTCCCTTTCTTCTTTCCTTTCTTTTTCCTTTCCCCCCCTTTTTTCTAATTGTTTTTATATTAATAATATTAATTCTAGATTATTTGTCTCAATTTGAATATTAACCAAAACCTGTTATACAAATTTTAGTATATGTTACTTTGTTCTTTTTCTAAGATCTCTTTCTATTTCCCCTCTATACAGGTATTTACAATCTTCCCCTTTCCCTAATATCTCTCCTCTTTATTCTACTTAATGATATAATTATTAAAACTATCCTTGTCCTTATATTTTACTATACTATCCTTAATTTAAATATACCTATTGAATATCTCACAAATCCTCTTATCATACAAAATATGAACGTACATAAGTTGCCTCCAAATTCCTCCAATCCTTTGTTTTTTGTTTTTTTGTTTTTTCCTTTGCCTACTTCAAGGACAAATGTTTCCTCCCTGTCTAGATAGTGAATCTCCAGCACCTGTGATTTAAAATAAACAATAAACAATTACCCCCAGTATTTTTCCAAAAGAGAAAGGGAGGGAGGGATCACAACTTAACAGACAAGAAAGAGGGAAAAAATAACCTTAAGAAACTAATCATTCAAAATTATGATAAAATCACAATATCTACCTATAACTACCTATCTTATAGATTCACAATATCTGTCTATCTTTATAGGCTTAAATGTATATTATATAAAATAGTTAAACTAGAATAAATGAAACACAAAAATACTATCTTTACATATAACAAATCTTTCTTATCTATTTATATTCACTCTATATTCTATCTATCTATCTCAGTCAGTTTGGTATAATAATCTAAACACTTATAATTGTATCTTAAATATCTTAAATAATCCCTTTCCCTTCTACCTTATTCCCTGATAAATGTTTTTTCTTGGAGTAAGTAAGTCTCTATAAGTAAGTCTCTAAGTAAGTAAGTAAGTCTCTATAATGATCTTTTCTTATCCTAAATGTCCTTATTCATCCATTTCATTTCTTTTTTTTTTCTCTTTAACGTTGTTCAGTCATTTTATCTCCTCTTTTGTCAGAGGCCCTTCTTTATTTCTCAGGTCTTCAGATCAGGGGTTTTTTTTTTGTTTGTTTGTTTTGGGTTTTTTTAGTCCTTAGAATAATATAATATACTATAGAATATAGTCTCAACTTTCCAATTTGCTTCTTCAATTTTCTTCCTTAAAAAAAAAAAATCCAAAATCAACATAATTTCCCACTCTCAGTTCAGTCCAGGTTTCGCACTCTCAGTCCAGTCCAAATTGTTTTCCACATCAGTTCTATCTCTCATCAAAGCTTCAAAGCTTCAGAATAAATTGGAGAATTAGTCCAAAATAAATCTTAATAATAGTTATAATGGCAATTGTCCCAAATATCCCAATGTATTGTACATTTGTCTAATATAACAGTTCCGTGTATCAGAACATGAATAAGGATGTCTGGAGCTCCACTCAGCACAGTCCGGTTTCCGCTCCAGCTTAATGTCTTTACCAAGGCAATGTCTTTGTCCCAGATGGGAAAGCTCCTTTTCTTACCCTTTCTCTTAGATGTCTTCTTTTTTGGTTCGAATCGAATCCCTCAGCGTTTTTCATAAAGCCTCCTCGAGCACATGAGGCCCGTCCCTTCGGCTCGAAGCTGACTAAAGGTAGGCACAGTCCCCTGATCCTCCTCCATGTCTGATGGCTCTGTCGATGGAAGGTTTGGCTGTGAAGCGACCTCCTGTGACACCACAGATTCTGCTGGAGACTCCGCAAGACTTGGCAAAACAGGGTTGCTAGGGCCAGACTGGGGCTCCTCCGCTGTAGGGTCATGGTTCAGAGGAAGTTCTGACTCGTCCTCCAAGTCATCCTCTGAGTGCTCATCTGAGCAGGCATGACACAAAGGTTCTCAAAGCAGCTTACCAAGTGGTTAATTAGATGGTTCCCTGCCCTCAAACTTACAATCTAAAAAGACATGACACAAAAGGAGAATAGAATGGCAGTGGGAAAAGGGAATAAGTCTGGCAGTTCTTCTCTCCCTCTGAAGCCTGGACCAAGGCAGATGGACTGGAGGAAGGGCTCTCTTTCTTACTCTGGCTAGGTGTGATTGAGCTGGGACTGACTCTCTCTTTCTGAGAGCACATGATACCAGATGGACCAGAGGGAGGGTTCTCCTTCTTATAGTTAGAATTAGAGTTTGAGCCTGGGTGTGTGACATTCAGACAACAGCATGCCTCTAGGCTGCCACAATGCCGTATGGCTGACCACACATGCAGCAGCTACACGGCATTGCAGTGCGGTGGTTACATGCGCCACACACAGAAATGCTGAAAAGCTATCACCACAGTGGCAAAGGCACCTTTTTCCCAGCACAAAAAGGAGCCAATTTCTGCCACTTCTTTTTGTGCTGGGAAAATGCCGGGTTGTAGTTGCAGCATGTGGTTGCCACAGCCCCAATCTGGCTCGCAAAGAGGTGGCAACAAGCCACTCCTTTGGGGTTATCTGTTTTGCCCCTTAATTAGAGTTATTTTTAGCAACTTCCTCTCCTCTTGTTTTACTGTGGGGAATTTTATTGTAGGGAATTTTGAGAACTTGTACATCTTGACTAAATGTCTAAATTTTGGAGTAATCTTCACTACACACATTCAACAGCACAGCTGGTTCTCACATGTAATGGCCATGATTCTGTATTGCAGAGACATAGCATAAACGTACTGCATGCATAACTACGCTATGCCTTCATTCTTACCTTGACAACGAACTATCCTCAAAGCTTGCAAAAGATGAATCAAGATTTTTTTTTTTTTTAGCAATCATGAACTCGCAGACACTGTAGGTGGAAAATCTTCCACTATAGCTTGATTCTAACCACTTCTAGAGATGCATCAGATTCTGTAGTCTACATATATGTAATAGTTGATGAGTCAGTTAGTTGAGATGAGATGAGGGCTATGTAGCCTCAGTGTAGGGATGTCAAATGATATGCGCAAGGTGGGGTAAGTAATGTGTGTATATGTATTTTATTTCCCACCTTTCTTCCAATATAGAATCTAAGGTGGCTTACAATATCCATCCAATACTCAACAGGACCTTTAACACTAATTTGAATGTTTTTAGCTATCTTCATAACTGAAAGGCATGCCCTAGAGATGTGTTTAAGGATAGACATCTTCACTGACTTTCTAGTGGAGACTAGGGTTCCATTGAACAACATAGTGAATCCATACTATGCTTTAATTCAAAATGTAATGGTGCTGCACATATTTGACAAATTGGGCCCAGTGCCTTGAATAACTTTTTAAGGGGCTGGACTAAAGCCTGAAGCAGATTCACCACCAAGTCCCATTGGAGCCACAACTCCACACTATCTCTAGCCCACATATCTTAGACAATATCCAGCAGACAGACTGGGACTTCCCATACATTGGGTCCTCAGTAAACATCCTGCATTCTACTTGCCAAATTGCTTGGAGGCCTAATAAAGTGCAATTCTAGTCTTCTATCCTAATTCTCTCCTTTTCCACTGGAGGTACAGTCACCATAACAGCTGTGTGTGTCTGGCATCCTTGATGCCTTGTGCTACATAAAGGACAGTTGTGTGCAAAGACATTAACTTTCAGTTCAGAGACATGGAAAGAGTTGAGACATATAGAAATGAATGGGACTGCTCAAAATGCCTGAAGTTACATGAGTGAGAGGAACTCTGTGAGCAAGTCTAATCCACATTCTTGCAATATGACAGTATTAAAGGTTGGTCACATTCAATAATATCTATCTTTGTAGAAACAAATAAATGTTAATAATCTGAACATTAAATGAAAATGAAAAAATGATGCACAATAATTCAGTATTCTGAAATATCTGTAGTGAGAACTATCTAAATCTAGAAGAATGATGAATTTAAGCTTCAGCATGAAACATCAAGACAAACATCATGATTTAATTTTGGCATTAGCACCTTCTGAAATAGCAAACATCTGCCATGTTTAAGCAAAGTTATTTGTATAACTGCAATAAGCAAATGTTGCATATGGCTTTAAAATACTATGTATACTGCAATGCTGTGTATGGTCTTCTC
>JANUYF010000004.1:94806484-94908984 GCA_026167975.1 Phrynosoma blainvillii | reverse complement strand
TCCTAGGATTCAGTGAATAAAATGAGTGAAGCTCCTACTGCTCCTGTACTAAAAATCATCTGCAAAGTTGTCCAACAGGCACAGACCAAATGCAGCAGTTTCAGATTTATTGCTGTAAAACTATAACTGCAGTGTTTAGGATATCCTGAAGTATTCACAGCTTGTTTTCTAGTTCAAATGCAGCTACAGGGCTTTCTAATCACTATAGTAAAATTACAACTGACACTAACTATGGCACATAATATGAAATGTAATATCAAACTATGAAATGTGGCCATCTTTTCCCCCATCCCAACCCTGAAGCTACTTATAGACTCCTATTAAATCTTCTTTAGTAGAATCATATTATGCACAGCACAGGCTAGGAATGGCTATTCCATGGATACAAAATGAATAAAGATGCATTATGCCGTTGCAAATCTGCTGTACCACTTGTTCTACAACCATCATTTTTTTCTGATTGTAGAAAGGTTGGAAAACTTACTTTTCATATTACAGCTCCCAGAATCCCCCAGGATAAAAAACAGGATCTGATCAAGAGGCAGATCAGTATGAAATGTCAGTAAGTCAAGCTCTACATACATTAGATCAATGGCAGCTTGGATCCAAGTAGTACAGAGTATTTGATAATGCTGAGAAATGATCTAGCTTTTAGTGTTTCTGGTGATGTTAACAGACCAAGAATACATCCAAAATATTTCAAGCAACAGTATTATAATATTTGGGATGGCTGAACATATATTTGGCATGAGTTTTTTTAAAAAAATAAATTTTGAAATAATTGAAAATAAATTTTGAAATAATTCCTACTTCATCTCAATAAAAATAATTTTAAAAAATAAATGTGAGAGAAAGCAACAATGAAAAATTTGCTCATGCCAACAGGAGGCTTTATGTACTTTACTCTCAAATGGCTGACTTTGAATCCTGTGTATGCAACCATGTTTGTGGTGCTCAATTATGATTGACATTCTACCAACTCATCTTTAAGAGCTACACAGCAGATTAATGCAACATGACCTTCTGAATACTATGTGAGAACACCCATACTATTTAATTTTGCCAGTGAAGATGGTTGAGGATTTGATTTCATATTTCTTTGGCCAGGTATGTCAAGTCCATTTTCTCTCTTGCAGCTTTCTTGAGCACTGTTTCTATGTGGATATTTTCAACAGAAAAAAACAACAACAATTCATATACATATTTTTGTGTATTTCCATTCTTTGTTTTTCTTTGTTTTTTGTGGTCCAGGTGAACCACAAGTTGAACATGAGTCAACAGTGCGATGCAGCAGCTAAAAAGGCCAATGCAATTTTAGGCTGCATCAGTAGAAGTATAGTGTCTAGATCAAGAGAAGTAATAGTGCCACTCTATTCTGTTTTGGTCAGGCCTCACCTGGAATACTGTGTCCAGTTCTGGGCACCACAATTCAAAAAGGATGTGGAGAAACTGGAGCGTGTCCAAAGGAGGGCAACTAAAATGGTGAAGGGTCTGGAAACCAAGCCCTATGAGGAATGACTTAGGGAGCTGGGGATGTTTATCCTGGAGAAGAGAAGGCTGAGAGGTGATATGATAGCCGTGTTTAAATATTTGAAGGGATGTCATATTGAGGAGGGAACAAGCTTGTTTTCTGCTGCTCCAGGGACTAGGACCCGAAACAATGGATGCAAGCTGCAAGAAAGGAGATTCCACCTCAACATTAGGAGGAACTTCCTGACAGTAAGAGCGGTTCGACAGTGGAACACACTCCCTCGGAGAGTGGTGGAGTCTCCTTCTTTGGAGGTCTTTAAGCAGAGGCTGGATGGCCATCTGTCAGGGATGCTTTGATTGGAAGTTCCTGCATGGCAGGGGGTTGGACTGGATGGCCCTTGTGGTCTCTTCCAACTCTATGATTCTATGATTCTATGATTCTATGAAATTATTTTTATTAATCATTTTTTTTTAAAAAAAAACATTTAAAATCACTAAGCAATATCCTATTCATACAATCACAAATTTGCACACTCACTTATTTACTAGCAAGCATACTTCTATCTATATTGTTTTACAATCGTTACTTATCATTTAAAGTATTTGGCAATGATAGCATTCAACTATTCTTCCCCTCTGAAACATTCCACTTTGAACCATCCTTTCTCCCTCTTCTATCTGTAAATTTTGCTTCCTTAACTTTCATTAACTTTCCTTCGCCTCTTCCCTTTCTTTCCTGTCCTCCTCCTTCCTATTTCTCTTTCTTGTTGCTTTCCTGTTTCTCCATCTTTCCTACCCTTATCTAACATCAGATTCCCTTCACTCACCATCAACTCACATAATCATACCTTCAGACACTTTCTTTCTCCCTCTGCAATCATTCTTTACTTCCTTTCCATCATCTGCCAATTTATTTTTACCTCTACTATTGGCTTTCTATTATTGGTATGTTACTGTTTGCCACATCTGCTTAAGTTGTTATGATCTCAATTCCAATTCATGTTAGACTCACTTATATAATTTGTTATTTTGCTTATTTTAAAGTTTTACAATCATGACCATTTAATTTTTTTCTACCTTATTCCTTATTTATCCAAATCTATGCCTCTTCTTTGGGATTTGTCACTTACATATAGTATCTATTTTCTTAATGTTAATAGTTCCTGAGATTTGAAACTTATTCTTTCTTTGATTGTGTAAATTGTTACATTACCTTTAAATATATAGTCTTTTGGGTACATTTTTCTTTAACATTTTTGTGTTAATTCTCACCTTTTATATTTCCATATATATATATGAGTCTTTGATCCAGTCATTATTACCTGGTGTATTTCCATTATTTGGAAGCGTTAATGGGTGAATGCTCCCACTAACTGAAGTAGGTTGTGTACATTTTAGAAATCTGCAGTGTTTTGTGGACTTTTTAAAAAAAACAAACAAACAAAAAAACTATACATGGTATCTGAATAAATGTTTCATTTCTGTGGTTTTCTGTGGATTATTGTTTTCTAACAGCTAGGTCACACATACCATTTCAGAGCTTTCAGGTTTACATAATATTTTCAGAGTCTTTGTGTTATCTCTTTCTCTCTTTTGGTGTTTATATTACTAGTAGCTGATTAACTTCCCTATTTGGTGGTGAAAACAATGACAGAGAGGGAGAAGTCCCTTCTGCCCTCCCCAGAGATATTCTGAGATACTCAGATATACTCAGATATGCACTGTGGTCTCCTAGTCTTGATCTAACCCTTCACCCATTCTTTCTTGAATTTGACATTACTTACTTGGATCACCATCCAAGTAAGTAATGTCAAATTCAAGTAAGACCACAGTACAACCACTGGTGAAGTCACTGGTGAAGCTCTGGCAAGAGACAGCTTAGTTCAGGGAGAGGGAAGGGATTTCTTCTTTGTGTGCTGCAAGTAACTACTGTATAATCTAGTTCCCCCAGAGACAATGACAATATTGAAGGGAAAATATTTTCCAAGGACTGTTTGCAGCCTTGTGCTCTTCACAAATGAAAGACAGAACAATAGGTACCAAAAAAAATCTACCTTTCTTCCTTTCCTCATGAGGTACCCTAACACTGCTGGAACCTCATTGTTGGCTCTGCCAGCCATTTACGTGTGATTACAAGAAAGAAAAAAGAAGATTTCAGATTGGTAAGGTAATTGAGACGTAGGTGTGCCTGATGGGGAAGAGAAAGAGGCTGCATTTAGATTGTTCCGTAAAAAGGTAATATCACATATTTAAATGGTAATTCTCACAAACTGGGAGGAGCTAAACAATTATTCAGATGTTGGCTCTATCAGTCTGGCTTTTTCTATTTTCATTTTTTTCTTAAAAAAACAAAACAAAACAAAAACACCGAACAAATCCTTAGGTTCTTTCTTTCCTGTGTATGAAGAATTTTGTGATTTTTGGTAGAATCTTATTTGAAATTATCTAAATGATGTTCTTCTCAACCAAATGCCCAGAAGGAAGTCTATATACCAAGCCTTAACTGGTATGGAAAAGAGTACATGGTTTGGCATACTGGAGTATTGAAGGATTAAGGGCTCCCCAGAAAACTCTAATTCATCAGTAACATGATTGACTACATAGGGATTCAAAGCCAGATTTTTTTAAAAGAGTGAAGTACTCAAAATCTTGAGCTTGGATGGCCAAGTCTGAGAGTTTCTGTTCTCCCACAAGTTCCCTTTAAAATCAAGTATTTTTGTTGGATAGATAGGGGAAAATGAAAATTTGAGAAAGCTCTTCTTAAAATAAAACCCATGTGCCCATGTGCTGAAAAGGAGCAAGAGCAAACTGAATGTTAAGTTAGAACAACTGAAGACATTTTGTGAATGGTGCCCATGCAGTTCTATTGAAAGAATGAAACACTACAGATTGTAAAATAATTTAGTTAGGAGTTTCCCAAGAACAATGTAGATTTTAAATTATTTTTGTGATATCTAATGAGCTAGTATTTATTTGCATACATTTATTTGTAGACCCTCAAAACAACAGCAAACTAATCAGATCCCTCCTCCTTCTATACTGCACAAACACCAATACCTTCTTTCCATAGAGGCTGAGAAAGTAAAACCTATATGAAACTATGAATTCCATGTTTTAATATACATGAGAATTGCAGTCCAGATGCTCAGATGCCAGAGAAACATAAATCAACAGCTTCCAACCTGAGCATGAATTTTATCAACTTCCAATTATCAGAATCATAGAACCATAGAGTTGAAAGAGATCACAAGGGCTATCCAGTCCAACCCCCCATATAAGATCTGAAAATCAAAGCACCCCCCCCCCACAAACAGCCATCCAGCCTCTGTTTGAACACCTCCAAAGAAGGAGACTCCACCACACTCCGAGGGAGTGTGTTCCACTGTCAAACAGCTCTCACTGTCAGAAAGTTCCTCCTAATGTTGAGCTGGAATCTATTTTCCTGTAGCTTGTATCCATTGCTCCAGGTCCTATTCTCTGAAGCAACAGAAAATAAGCTCACTCTATCCTCAGTATGACATCTCTTCAAATATTTAAACAGGGCTATCATATCACCTCTTAACCGTCTCTTCTCCAGGCTAAACATACTGAATTCCCTAAGTTGTTCCTCATAGGGCATGGTTTCCAGACCCTTCACCATTTTTGTCACCCTCTTTTAAACACTCTCCCACTTCTCAACATCCTTTTTGAATTGTGATGCCCAGATCTGGACACAGTATTCCAGGTGAGGCCTGACTTGTGGTCTACTAGGACTCCTAGATCCTTTCACACATAGTCTCATTAAGCCACGTGTCCCCCATTCTATATCAATGCATTTCATTTTTATTTATTTTTTGCCCTAGGTGCAGCACATTACATTTCTCTGTATTGAAATTCATCTTGTTAGCTTTGGCTCAGCTTTCTAATCTATTAAAGTGATTTTGAATTTTCATTCTGTCCTCTGGGGTAATAGCTGTTCCTCCTAATTTGGTGTCATCTGCAAATTTGAGAAGCATGCCCCCTATCCTTTTATCTAAGTCATTGATAAAGATGTTGAATAGGACTGGGCCCAAGACATAACCCTGTGGCACCCCACTGGTCACTTCTCTCCAGAAGAGGAGCTGTTTGCTGAACACCCTTTGGTTTCAGTTGGTCAACCAATTACTAATCCACCTAACAGTTGTATTGTCAAGCTCACATTTTACTATCTTGTTTGCAAGAATATCACGGGGGAACCAAGCTGGTAATTTTATCAAAAAAAGATATCATATTAGTCTCGCATGACCTGTTTTTGAGAAATCCATGTTGACCTTTTGTGATTATGGCATTGCCTTCTAGATGTTCACAGACTCCCTGTTTAATGAGCTGTTCTAGAATCTTTCCTGGTATTGATGCCAGACTAACTGAATGATAGTTGTTGGGATCCTCTTTTTTCCCTTTTTGACAATGGGGACAATGTTTGCCCTCCTCTAGTCTGCTGGGACTTCTCCTGTTCTCCAGGGGTTCTCAAAGATTATTGCCAGTGGCTCTGAGATTACACTTGCCAGTTCTTTTAATATCCTTGGATGTAGTTCATCTGATCCTGGAGACTTAAATTCATTTAGATTAGGGGCCTTCCGGTTGGTTATGGTTCCCGACTGGGAGGGAGTTTAGCTAGCTGCTGGGCTCCACTCTCACCAAATGTGGTTTTTAGGGGGAATTGTTTGGGGGAATATAATAACAACAATATTAATAATATCAGCAACCACAATACCCCCTTGGCATAGGAGATACGGAGGAAGCTTCAGTTTAGACCCAAAACCGGTTCTGGGTGTGAAGGAAGCAAGGAGGAGAGAGAAGGGAAGAACCCTGGACATGGAAGAACTAGTGAGGTCAAGAAAGCAAACCAACTGTATTTGTGAAGCCCTAGAGGCAAACAGGACTGCCAACTTATTTTTAAGTTTTTCTATGTCAGGGGTAGGCAATCTTTCCCCTTTAAGGGCCGAGGGACTTCAGCTCCCAGAAGCCTCAGCCATGTTGGCCAATAGTCCCATGTTGGCCAATAGCTCCTGGGATTCTGGGAGCTGAAGTCCCTCAGCCCTTAAAGGGGAAAGGTTGCCTACCCCTGTTCTATGTTATATGCAAAGTGCCAGAAGAGACATCCACATTGACGTAGTCTTGACCAGCTTTTTGGCAAGTAAAAAGTCTGCCTTCCTATAGATAAGGGCAGCAGAATAAGAGTGCAAGAAGGAGGAGACCAAATGCAAGGAATGGTGAACTGGAGGAGAGAGAGAGACAAGAGAGCTTTTGAGGCTACCATCAGAAATTTGGGGGAGAACCCAAAAGGAGTGCAGAGAGTGAGAGACCCGGTGGGAGGTCACTTTACCTTTAATTCTTCAGTAAGACACAGAGGAGAATGGAGGGAACCAGGAAGTAGAATTGGTGAGACCTGGAAGAAGAAGGAGAGGAGGAGGAAGGAGTAAGAGAGGAGGAGAGGAGAGGAGTCCACGGAGAGATGGGATAGAAAGGATACTTTTGGATGCAGACTGGGGGACTCAAAAGAAACCAATAGGAATCTATAGGATCAAAGAGTTCCAAAAAGGAAAGACGCAGAGGTAGAGAAAGAAGTAAGAAAGAAAGATCCAGGCACAAAGGGAAGGAACTGAAGGGACTGAAGGGAGTCCAAAAAGGAGATTGGAAAGCTTAATCAGAAGAAGAGGCGAGGTGAGGACTAATGAAGGAAACCAAAGTACACCTTGGAAACACAATTGAAGTGAGCTGGAAGGCAGGGTATAAAGTGTCTGGAATGGATTGTAAAAAAGTGAGGAAAACTTTGGGGGAGGAGAAGGAGTTCCAATAAAGAAAAAAAGAAACAAAAAGCAGAAGGGAGGGGTAAAAAGTGGAGAGCTGGCATAAGCAAGAATTAAATTGGATTTTGAATTAATATAGCTTATTTGTTTTTTGTTTATTTGGTAATAAAAAAGGTGGTGGGGGAACTACTAGGGAATTAACATAATACATGGCAACCAGGGAAATACTAAAGGAATTTAACTAAACTTATGGAGATATTGGCTAAAGTGGGTTTTGAATTAATATTGTCTGGATTTAAGGGGGGGGGGGGAATCCCTAGGAAGGCTTTATTATTTGATAAGTTATACATATCAGTGTGATAAGGTTTAATCTACTTTTTAAAACATCCCAATAAAAAACAACTAAAAAGATAATTAGTTATAAAATAAAAATAAGGAAATAACAATAATAAGACACTCACATAATTAAATTAAAATAGAAAGTGGTGAATTGGTGAAAATGTCTTTCACTGCAAGATCCCAAGATGAAGCACAGTTGGCAGCAAGAAGACCATCTATAGAACAAGTATAGACAACAGATCAGAACAGTTTAATTTTGGAGGAACTAAGGAAAATTAGGCAGGAAATCAATCAAGATAGGATTGAGAGGAAACAAGAACTAAAACAAACAAGGTCTGAAATAAAGGCAGAAATAAGGATAATTCATCAAACTATGGAAAAAAATATCATCAGAACTAGGCCAAGCAAAGGAAAAGATAGCAAAGTTGGAGGAAAGAAATAAAGTTTTAGAAAACATGGTGTGTGACCTTGTGGGGAAACAAGAGCAGGAAGGGGAAGAAAGACTGAGATTAGAGCAAAAAATGTGTGACAGGTGTCTCAAGATAAGGGGTCTGAAAGAGCAGAAAAAAAGAGAATTTATATGAACAAGTAATACCCCAATTGATGGAATTCATAGGAATTGAGCAGGAAAATATGCAGATGTAAATAGATAAATTATATAGAATTAACTCCTGTCTTGCTAAACAAAGAAACCTCCCCAGAGATGTGGTGATCTATTTTACAAGAACACAAATAAAAGAGGAAATCTTGCAGAATAATTTTTACTCAAGATTAAAGATAGAAGATTCGGATATTCTTATATTTAAAGATATTCCAGGGGAGATTTTAAGGAGAAGGAAGGAGTTCCGCTTTTTGACAAAGGCATTAAGGGATTATGACATCACTTATAAATGGGAAAACCCAATAGGGCTATCCTTCATATTCCATCAAAAAAGAATAATGATCAAGACAATACAGAAAGCAAATCTGATTTTGGAACAACTGGAGAAGAATATGAAAAAAGAGATAGATGAGATAAAAGAGAGAGAAACCAAGAAAGAAGAAGATCTATAGGAGAAATTGGAGAAGAGAATGAGAGAAAAAGGATGAGGAAGGAGAGCTAAGAAAGACATCACAGTGCAAGCCAGAAGAAGATTTAATGGAAGAAAAAGGAAATGAAGAAGAAGAAGAACTGGGTGCAGGGGCAAGAGGAAGAGATGAGGAAGATGGAGAAGAAGAAGAAGAGGAATTAGAAGAATATGAAGATGAAGGAGGAGAGGATGAGAGAGATTAAATTATTATCTTGGAATGTGAAAGGCATGAATAGCCTGCAGAAACGGGAAAAAAAATTTCACTGGATTAAGAAACAAAAATGTGACGTTGTTTGTCTACAAGAAATGCACATTAAGAGTAGAGAGATAAGATATTTGAATTATCCTGGTCTAGGAACAGAATTTGTCTCAGTGGGAGAGAAAAGAAAGAAAGGAGTGGTGATATATGTTAAACAAGAATTCGAAGTGAAAGAACTATTCAAAGATAACAATGGTCACTTTATTGGCATAGAGATCTTCAGAGAAGACACAAAAATTATGATCATAGGGATCTATGCACCATTAAACAATAAGAGTTATTATTACAAGAACTTGATGAATATAGTGTCCGATTATGTTTATGATAAGATTATTATGATAGGGGACTTTAATGGGGTTATCAACCCCCTTAAAGATAGGAAATTTGAGAGGAAAATTTATAAGAAACAAGGAAATTACCAAACTCCTTTTTTAGAATGATAGGGCAGCTGGGAATGGAAGATGCCTGGAATAAAGAATATAGCTCAATAAGAGAATTTACATTCTACTCTGAGACAAATAAAATGTGGTCTAGAATAGACATGTTTGTAGTCTCAAAAATGGTTATCTCTGAAATAAAAAAAAAATAGAAATACTTCCAAAGATTGCATCTGATCATAGTCCCATCAAGCTGACTTTTCACAGCCATAGAAAAGAGTTTACATGGATGAGTCACTATTAAGAGATAAAGCGAATGTAACTCTTGTAAAAAAATGTTGGATTACTTTTGGAAAGAAAACTTAAATGGTGAAGTAAAGGATCAAGTGGTATGGGACACAGCAAATGCAGTGATAAGAGGTGTATTTATCAAATTGGCCAGTGGAAGAAAAAAGAAAAAGAGAAGGAGGTTAAAAGAGCTACAAGATAACCTGGAAAAAGAAGAAATCAAGTTACAAGAACAACCAAATAAGAAGAAGACCAAAGGGGAAAATAAAAGAATTCATAGGGACATTGTGCTACTAATGGTAGAAGAAACTTAAAGGAAACTAAGATATGTGGGGGGGGGGGGTCGAATTTGCTAATAAGCCAGGAAGATGGCTAGCTCAAAGATTGAGAAAGGAGAAACAAAAGAATTGGATCACTAAAGTTAAAATAGGAGAGGAAATAGTTAAGCATACCATGTTAATTGAACATAAATTCTACAAATATTATACAAACCTCTACGAATACAAAGAAAGTGATCTGATTAAGATTCAGGAATATCTGGGAAAATGCAAGGGGAAGACAATTATGGGTCCAAGCTATCTCAGGGACCGCCTGCTCCTGTATAGTCCTCCCCGCGCTCTTCGGTCCTCCGGGAGGAAACTGCTACAGCCTCAGAAATCGAGGCTTGAGACTACCTCCCGGGGGGCATTCTCTGTTGTCACCCCTAAGCTTTGGAATGGCCTGCCGGACGAGATCCGTCTATTAACATCTTTAGACAGCTTTTAAAAGGCTGTCAAGACGGATCTCTTCCGGCAGGCTTTCCCAGATTAGTTACACCAGATTAGCTATCCCACCTCGGAAACGCTCCTCACGTGGCCCCATCAATTTGATGGAAGGAATGTTGTCCAGGCTTGGACTTTTGGGATAGGAGGGTTAATTCTTGCATTTTATAATTTTAAATCTTAATTTAATTTTAAATTTTTAATTGACTTGTTTTATATTGTTTGATTTAATACTGTTTTAAGGGGGGGAGGGGGGTATGCTGCATTGTATGTTGTGGATGGTTTGTTTTAAATTGTAAGCCGCCCAGATTGGTCTACCATAGGGCGGGGTATAAATAAATTTTATTATTATTATTATTATTATTATTATTATTACAGAACAGCAAAGAGCAGAACTGCATAAAGAAATTTCTATACAAGAAATACAATTAAAGCACTTTGAACATCAAAGGCGCCAGGACCAGATGGGTTATTGACAAAATATTATAAGGAGTTCAATGAACAATTACTTCCAATTATGAAGGTAATTTTTAATAAAGCTATGGAAGGTGAGATTCCAAATTCATGGAAAGCAGCTAATATAACTCTTATCCCAAAAGAGCAAGAAGGAATGTTGGAGATAGGGAAATTTATAACTATCTTACTTCTGAACATGGACTACAAGATATACACAAAGATTCTTGCTGAAAGATTGAAAAAGTTATTAACAACATACATCCATGAAGATCAAGCGGGGGTTTTGCCAAAAAGGTATATGAAAAACAGCATTAGGAAACTAATGGATGTGGTAGAATACTTTGAAAAAAGACCAGGCAAGAAACTTGCAATAATATCACTGAAAAATCATTCAATAATCTGGACTGGACTTTTATGTTGGAATGCTTGAGATTTATGCAAGTGGATGAATGTTTTTTTTAATGGTATTAAGACACTATACACTGAACAAACGGCGCAGATTATAATAAATGGGGAAAAGACCAAACCATTGCAAATACAGAGAGGGATGCAGCAATGTTGTCTGCTTTTCCCACTCCTTTTTATAACTGCCTTAGAAGTACTAGCAAACAATATAAGGGTGAATAAGGAAATAACAGGAATTAAGATGAAAGACACAGAATACAAAGTGAAATTGTATGAGGATGACTTGCTGGAATATTTGACAGAACCAATACAAAATATCAAGGCAGTCTTGGAAACATTACAAGACTTTGGGCAAGTGTCAGGATTTAAAGTGAATAAAATGAAAACCAAGATGCTCACTATGAACATGAAGAAAAAAGAGGTTGAAGAATTGAGTGAGAAGTCACAATTTAGACTAGAGAAGAAAATGAAATATTTAGGCATCATCTTTTCAACAAAGAATGCAGACCTCTATAAAAATAACTACGTTAAGATATGGAACAAGATTAAACAGGATCTATGGAAATGGGGTAATATAAAATTATCTTTATTATGGAGGATAGCTACTATTAAAATGGTGGTACTACTAAGGATGATGTTTTTATTTCAAAATATCCTGATCTTGTCCAGTGAGAAACCATTTAAATCCTGGCAGAGAGATGCATCAAAGCTTATTTGGTCAGGGGGTAAGCCCAGAGTTAAATTTAAATCTCTCACAATGGAAAAAGCTAGAGGGGGTTTGGGAGTTCCAAACTTTAAGATATATTATGAAGCAGCCTGCCTAGACTGGATAAGATATTGAATATTACTAACTAACAAACAGCTTTTTAATTTAGAAGCAAGTGGTAACAGTTTTGGTTGGCATGCTTATTTATTTTATAATAAAGTGAAAGCCAATTGAGGCTTTGAAGATCACATAGTCAGGAAAGCCCTTTATAGAGTCTGGGTTAAATACAGGAGATTCATTTCATGGGGACTACCACTTTGGCTATCACCTGTTTAAGCATTTTATTGGACAGAGAGTGTTATGGAGGGCAATTGGTTGAGGTATGGGGATATATTAAAGAAAGATCTGGATAATAAATTAAGGCTAAAAATGAAGGAAGAACTTAAAGAAGATGGAATCAATATTTCCTAGTTTACATACTATCAGATAAATGAAAGATTTAAACAGGATAGCAAAACAGAGGAGTTTACCATGCAGAATTCAGAATAAGAGACCATTTTGACAGAGGAGAATAACCGGATAATATCTAAGTTGTACAAAAAGATCATGGCAATTGAAACAGTAGAGGAACAAGTGAAAGATTGCATGGTCAAATGTGCTCAAGAAATGGGCGAAAATATAAATATAGGAGAATGGGAACAAAATTGGAAAAAAAAGGTTAAAATACACTTTGGCTGCAGACATGAAAGAAAATTGTTATAAAATCCAGTTCAGGTGGTACCTGGCTCCCATGAAAATTAGTAAAATATATAAGAACCTATCAGACAGATGTTAGAAGTGCAGGAGGGAAAGAGGCACAATATTTCACATGTGGTCGATATGCAGCAGAGCTAGAAAATGGTGGAAACAAATTAGCAGCTATGGGGGGTTGCAGACTGTCAAAAATAGTGTGAATTCAGTCCACTTTTAGGGTTAGGGTTAGTGCTAGGGAATCATGGGAATTGTTATTTTTCTGAGACATTGAACCTTCTTTGTCAGAGAACTCTAGTGCCACAATAAAATACAGTCCCCATGATTCCCTAACCTTAACCCTAACCCTAAAAGTGGACTGAATTCACACTATTTCTGACAGTCTGCAACCCCCCAAAGTCAATGAGATACTGCAGATTAAACTGAAATTAGTCCCAAAAGTATATGTATTGGGAATGGTAGATGAAAGATACGAGAGCATGTATGGGAGAGTTCTTTTTTATTTTATCATGGCAACAAGGGTAGCATATACTAGGAAATGGAAAGAAAGAGAAACACCAGATATTACTGAATGGTTACAAAAAATTGTTGAATTTATGGGAAACGATAAGCTTACTATGTTGTTAAGAGACTCACCGAAAGAGAAATTTAAAAGAATGGGGGAAAATAATTAATTATATAAATATACAGGAAAGTTGAAAGTGTATTACTACTGATTTAACAACCCTGATTCGTGTATTTGAAAACCAATCAGGCTTGTCCTAGCAAAAATTTTGTTTTAGGAAAGTAAAAATATGGGAACCATTTTTTGACTATATTTATAATAGGAAGGATAAGGGTGATAAGGAAAACAATAAGGTGTAACCTGAAAAGACAAGGAGGATAGGAAAAGGCAAGAGATAAGTTCAAAAGAAGGGTCGTAGGACCCATATGAAACTATGTTTAATAATTTTGGATGATTAAAAACGTATGTTTAATGGAAAGCTTAAATTAGTATTTAATACCTAACCTGGACAATAAGGGAAGGGTGGAATAGTGAGTAAAGAGGACTTGGTATGGGTTCAGGAAGTCTTAAGTAAAAATGAGATTTGTTAGTTTTGTAGTGATGGTGGTGGGGTATATATATTTGGTACGTTGTTGTTTGTTATTTGGAAGGAGGGTTGTTGTTGTTGTTGTTGTTGTTGTTGTTGTTGTTTTGTGTGAGTGTTCAATGTGTTTTTGTGGTTTGTGTTGTACAGGTTATGTAAAATGATTATATGATTACATGATTGTATGTTTTTTAAGACGCAATAAAATTATAAAAAACAAAACAAAACAACAAACAAACAAAATTTCTCCACTTAAATATACTACAATCTTAATTAACCACTTATTTCCCTCCTTTGCTTCTATTTCCTTTAGTTTTCCTATATTTGTCCTTCTAATTAATTTATGCAAATTAATTTACACAATTAATAAATTTATCAGTCTTATTCGACTCTTAATTGCAACAATAAACCTTTTTCCCCGTCCAAATTTCAAATTCCCCTTTTTTATTTTTATTTTTATTTTCCTTTCTTTTTGTTCTTTCTTTCCTCCCTTCCTCCTCCCTTTGCCTTCCTCTTCTTCTTTCCTTTTCTTTCCCTTCTTTTCCCCTTCTTTCTATGATAAGTCCACCAGATCTCAAAGTTCACTTTACAACTTATCCTTTACTCCCAATGCTCACTGCTCCTGTATCCCTATACCAAGTTCTTTTTCTTTTCTTTTCCACCACTTATCTTGTTGTTTCTCTAGGAGCTGGTTTTCTATTCTTTTATTTGCTCTATTATTTCCTATTTCTATTCTCCTTCCTGTTGTTAAGTCTTTACCCCTTCCGGGTTCCGCGATGCTCTATCAGTCTTTTCTATGATAAGTCTTCTCTGCAAAAGCTTGCTGGTACCTTTATGATAAGCTGATGTCCATCAATCCAAGGAAGAATGCCTCTTCCATCCTGTCACCTCTTCCCCGCTGGCGCTCTCCACACTCCTCCTCCTTCTTCTCCTCCTCAAGCCAAGGAAACACCACCACCTCTGCCTCCTTATTTCCTTATCTGTCTTGTCTTCCCTGGGCGGGCTGTTGATTCCCTTTTCAAGTAAGTTAACTCTTTATTTTCCAAGCGCATAGCTTTTCTTCTTTAAAGTTTAAAGTTCTATTTACTGTTTCTTATATTTACCAAATCAATTTTAGTCTTTAATGTTGTTTTTTTAATAAAGACTTAAAAAAATAAATTCATTTAGATTAACAAGATATTCCTATACTACCTCTTTATTTATTCTGTGCTGCATTCCCCTATTGTGTCCTTTGCTCCATTTTCCTCAGGTTGAACACCCTTTTCTTTTTGTGAAAAGACTAAGGCAAAGAAGGTGTTAAGTAGTTCTGCCTTTTCTCTGTCTCCTGTTAGAATGTCTCCATCTTCTCTGCGCAGTGGCCCTACCATTTCCTTCTTCTTTCTTCTGTATGGATATACTTCAATAAGCCTTTTTTATTGTTTTTAACCTCTCTAGCAATCCTGAGCTCATTCTGCACTTTGGCTCTCCTGACTTTACCCCATAAGTGCTAGCTATTTATTTGAATTCCTCTTTAGTGTTTTTGCCCCTTTTCCATTTCTTATACATCTCCTGTTTAAAACTTAGTTCAGTTGAAAGTTATTGAGACACCTCTCATTTTTCCTTCTCATTGGAACAGTTTGAGATTACACCTTCATTATCTCCCTTTTGAGAAACTCCCTTCCATCCTGAACTCCCTTCTCCTTTAGTATTCCTGACCATGGGATCACCCCCAGTGTTTCCCTACGTTTAATGAAATCAGCTCTCCTAAAGTCTAGAATGTGTCTGACTATGCCTGGTTTCTCCTTTCCACTGTATAAGAAAGTCCAGGAGAACATGATCAGTCCCACCTAAGGATCCCACCACTTGCACCCCATTTACCAGGTCATCCCTAAAATATCTGGTGCCCTTGTTGCCTCTTCCACCTTTTGGACAATGAAATTGTCTTCAAGGCAAATGAGGAATTTGCTAGACCTTGAGGTTTTGACTTCCAGTTTATTATCTTCTTGTGGGGAAGATCAAAGAATAATTGAGGTTCCAGGTCTTCATGTCACAATTGGTAGACAATACCAATTGGGAAGAGAGATAATTTGAGATATAATGTTCTTTATCTAGCCACCTTTGATGAACAGAAAGTGTCTGTAAAACTCATGAAAGAACAAAGAAATTAATTAATTTATCAACAAATTCAGCCGTAACACAAACCTATACTTATGTTTTCCCAGCTCAAAAAACTTTGGCACTAATTTCTGCTTCATCTCAATGGAACTTGTTTCCATACAAATCTCATTTGAATTGGAATTGAGTAGGTGGACCAATGATCCACTCATTCCTCTTCTAGAAAAAGAGTGTGCAGCTACATATGTATTTAGCCAGTGACTTATTTATTTACATCTTTTAAAAATTTAATTCAAATATCTGAAAAGATTGCCAGGACAACTCACATGACATCCATAAAAACAAAGATAGTCCCTATCTGTAGCATGTCAGTCCAAAGGATATGGCATAAAAGAAAAAGCAGGAGGATGGAAATGGGGGAAAAACAACCAATTTCTTCCTTTCTTTTTGAAATTAAAAAGTTCATAGAATGGCAAACTTGGAAAAGGAAACAAATCAAAAAGAGGCGGGGATAGGCAGATACTCTGAGCACATTTCTCCCTCAGATGAAGGTAGGAAGAATATGCCAATATGCCAAACATATTGACTAAACATTAAATGGAACTGAAACTCATTCCACTCAGCACAAAGAAATCCACTCATAGGTTTGCATCCAAAATGAATCTGAGTACATACCGAATCTGAAGTTTGGTATTTCCCCCTTTTACAAGTACCTTTGCCAAGAACAACAATTTCCAGAGTTCTTGCAGCCAGTGTGGCCCAAAGCAGGTGGAAATTCTACAGCATTCTAGGTGTAATTGAAGTACAACTCCTACCAGCCATAGCCACCATAGCCAATACTGTGGAACACTGGGAATTGATTTTAGTAACTTCTGAAGGATGAGACAGTTCCTATCCTTGTCCTAAAGAACTTCTAATTAGATGCTAATAGTTATCAGCTAACCCTTTACTTCAGCCTTTTCAGGCAGAATTTACACTTAAGAATGTGCATGCAGGCACATACTGGCAGTGCTTCTATGATATCCCAAAAAGGCAACAAACACTCGCTGCTTCTCTCTCTCATTCTCTCTCTCCCTTTATAAGGGTAATTGCACTAACAAAAAATCAGAAGCTACAAGGTTTCAATTTCTTGGAATCATCAAAACTTTTTTTTTTTTTTTTTTTTTTTTTTTTTTTTTTTTGCTGCTTCAATACAATTAGGAAAGGGTTTCCTTTGAAGACAGTCCAGCTCAATATATAATTAAATGGGAATGTGTTAAAAATACAATAAAATGAATTCCTCACTTACTCAAAGAAAAAGGAAGTTTTATGGTGACTGAAGCATGGACACTCAACACAGACATAAAAGTAGAATTTAGAGGAAAGTAGCTTTGGAATAAGTATGGAATGAATCATCCTCCCATGTCCAATATCCTTCTGTTGAAAATATACCTTAAGGCTGCAATCCTATGTTCACTTACCAGAGAATAAGTAGCACTGCATGTAATGGGGCTCACCTATGTACAACCATATATAAGTCTGCACCACAGGCCAAATGTGTAATGAACTAATTGTGAACTCAATGGAAATTACAATCTATTGGTCATATTCATCTCTAGAGTGCCACATCCAGAACCAAAATTGAATTTACACAATATAAAGAAGTGTGTCAAATACAGTAGGGATTGGGAGCCTTTGCGGTCCAGATGTTTCCCCAACAATTCCCATCAGTCCTACCAGCATGGTAAGTTGTGAGAATTCTGGGAATTGTAGTGAAAAACATCTGAAGCAATCAATGGTTTATCTCTGAAAAAATGTGGTCAGGAATAGTATACAGCCTACTAATTTTGAACATCTGATGAGGCAACAGCTGCTAAAATTCGGGGACAACTAAAAACATTATATCAAATTTTGAGGAATCTACCATAATTTTTCAATGAGTTATGGCATCCCTCCTTTTGCTTCTAAGAAGCCTCATATCGAACTTTGATATTTTGACCTGGAACTGAGCTCTGTAACTTGAACACAAGAAATAGTCTGTTGAAATTTTGAGGCAATACCATGATTTCCAGATAAGTGTTATCTGCCACCTTCTTTTTTCCCTTTTTTCTTGCCTCTTAAGAGTCCATGACAAGAAGCTCAGCATTTCAAACAAACATTCAAGCATCTTGCATAATGTTCCAATGAGATATGGCACTCACAGCCACTAAGGGGCTAAGCAGATGGCGCAAAGCGCCATCTTCAGAGCAAGGAAGGGGAGAGGCAGCCACACGCTGGGCGCCCCAACCCCTTCCCCAAAACGTCCTCAGAACAGCCAGCCCTACGCACGGCCGGTGCTCCGAGGATGCACTCCTGCTGCAGCGTCCATACACGCTGCAGTGGAAGAGTTGCCAAAGGTGCGCCGGAAGCCTTTTGCGGCACACCTTCGGCGATTTGTGGAAGGAGTGCTATTTTAGCACTCCTTCCAGGGGCGGCGAAGCTGCGCCGCTGGGCCGAGGAATGGGGATGCCTCGGCCCTGATCCGTAGCTTCCTGGGGCGGCCCCGTGCCACCCGCCTGCTTCCCCCCTAAGACATTATTTTTAATATTATGAAAATCACTAGCGCCTACTCTGAAACAAGATTGCCTGGGATTGAAATCTTACCCATTGTTCATAAAGTGATAGTTACATCACTGTAACTAGCTACTCTTCACTGTGACATATTAAAATAAGTACTCCTTATCAGTATACAAAGGAATTGACTTAGGGAACTGGGCATGTTTAGCCTAGAGAAGAGACAGTTAAGAGGGGATATGATTGCTCTGTTTAAATATTTGAAGGGATGTCATATTGAGGAGGGTGCTAGCTTGTTTTCTGCTGCCCCAGAGAACAGGACCCGGAACAATGGATGCAAGCTGCAGGAAAAGAGATTCCACCTCAACATTAGGAGGAACTTCCTGACAGTGAGAGCTGTTCAACAGTGGAACACACTCCTTCGGAGTGTGGTGGAGTCTCCTTCTTTGGAGGTCTTTAAACAGAGGCTGGATGGCCATCTGTCAGGGATGCTTTGATTTTGAGTTCCTGCATGGCAGGGGATTGGACTGGATGGCCCTTGTGGTCTCTTCCAACTCTATAATTCTATGATTCTATGAATCTGTGGACACACATGTATAGCAATGAATGAGCAGGCAAGGAGCAGGAAGAGTAACAGAAATGCAAAAGATGTGGATATGGTAATGGAGTGAAAAATTCAGTTTCAATGACTGTTGTAAAGAATAGTAATAGTCTTAGTGGCTGTGAGTGCCATATCTCATTGAAACATTATGCAAGATGCTTGGGAGTCCAGACAAGTAGGTAAACATACCAAAAGAGGAGGAAGTTTTTGGTCTGCTGTGTTGATATGGGCTCAGACCCAGAAAGCCTATGTACATAATAAAATGGGCATGAGAACCTGCCAGTGATTGGGATATTAACTGTTAGTATAATATGTATGATGTACCCAGAGACTATTATCTCTATTCTAATCCCTGTCAATGGACTAGAGTTTGTTCATCTGTTTCTTTTTCCAGTGTCCCTTTGAAGGTTTTTGTTGTTCTTCTTTGTTTGCTTTTTGTTTTGGTCAAAGACTGCTATTTGTTGATGTAAAATGGAATGTCCAGGAAGGTTCTGCAGCTGTTTTGTTTTGTTTTGCATGTTCCCATTTCTAATATGAGATTTATGTCCATTTATTCTCTGGCATAGAAACTGATCTGTCCACTATAGAGTGTTGAGGGACACTGTTGATAAAGGATGACATATATCACTTTAAGGGATGAGAATGTGAAAATGCCTCTAATGTTGTGGGTGATGTTATAAGTCTCCATGATGTTATTGCCTGAATAAATGGGTGGGCAGGGTTAACATCTGGTTTTATGACAATGTTATAAAAGTTCATGTCTCCCCATGCATGTTATGTGTCCTATAGGTGAGTCTGTAGGTGAGTAAAGGATTGCCATCAAAAGATCTGGAGACTGTTGGATTGTTATCCAGATTTACTTGTAACTCTTGATGGAACATCTGAGTTTCTCAGCTGGAAGCTGTAGCAGATTAGTCCTGGGTACAAGTCCTGCCTTGTTGATTTGTTTTCCTCCACTTCATTTGGTGAGTATTGTAGCTTGAGAATTGCTTGTTGCAATTCCATGAGTTTAGCATTTCTGGCATTTGAGTCTGAGCAGATGTACTTGTATCATACAGCTTGACTGTAAACTATGGATTTGGTAATGTGCTCAGTATGGAAGCTGGAGGCAGGTAAATATGTGCAGCAGTTGGTGAGTTTATTATATGCTTAGATGTCCATTGTGTGGTTGGTGGTCTCCAAAAAGTGAACTTGTTGTGTATATAGTTCCAGACTAATTGTGAACTTGTTGTGTATATAGTTTCAGACTAATTGTTGAAATTCTGTTGGAATGTCTTGGGAGATTCATCTCCTTGATTCCAAATAATAAAGATACCATCAATGTACCTCAGGTAAAGAAGAGGTTTCTGGGTACAAGAGTTAAGAAAGTCTTGTTCTTGTTCATCTGTGAATATGTTGATGTATTGTGGTGCCATGTGTGTGCTCATAGCAGTGCCATTAACCCTATAGGTTATTTCCAAAACTGAAGTAGTTATGTTTTAATAAAAAGTGGCAGACCTTGAGGCTAGGTCTGCTGTAGTCCCATCCAGAATGTAATGACACTAACCCATCCTTGAGCTAGCCAGCTCATCTGTGATTGCTGGGATAATGGGAGTTGTAGTTCCAAGCATTTGGAGGGAACCAGGTTGCAAAAGGCTACATTGAAGCTTTAGGGACATTGGTAAATTTAGGTTACATTGGCTCACACTATTGTGTATTTTTCTTTCAATGCCTTTTTTTCCCCAGAGAAAGACATCCTCTCGCCCCCCAACAAGTCAGGAGGGGTTCTCTGGTGCTCCAGCCTGTAAAGGGAAGCTGACGCCTAATTGGCTGGGCAGGCAGGAAGCCCCGCCCTTCATGGGCCGCCCAGCCAATCGGGTTGGATCCCACAGGGTCCATAGGCACGCTAGGTAATCTCGTGAGACTTTAACTCTAGTGAGATTACACGCATGATTTCAGGGCTATTTAGCCCTTGGACACCACGTGGTGGCAGCCATTTTCCTGCGCAAGGAGCTTGACTGCATTTTCCTGAGCAAGGAGCTTGACTGCAGCATTTTGCTCCTGGACATTTTCGTGGCCTGGTTTAGGCCGAGCCCAGTGCTAGAGCTGTGAAGAGGAGCACGGCCTGGGTCGGCTTCGCTGCTCCTCTCGCAAGTGCTTTAGGCCCAGGTGTGGCCTAGTTACTTGGTCGCCATGCAGCCAGCGAGTCTTGGGGCCTCATGACGCCTACGAGGGCCCAACCACCAGTGTGGTAGGGTCGGGGGTGAGGCCTACTCAGCCTGGATGGCTTGCCTTCTGGGGAGGAACAGCCCAGCCTTAGGTCCCAGGCCGAGTGGGCCCCTAGGGAGCAGGAGGGGCGCAGGGAGGTGTGCTCTCCATTTTAAGGCCTACGCGGCCTGGGAGGCTTGCTGTCTGGGGCAGACCTAGCCTGGCCTTGGGTCCCAGACTGAAGAGGCCCTGAGGAGGGCAAGGGGGTCCGAGGAACGGGCCTGGGGGGCACTGGGAGGTGTGCCCTCCATTTAATAGGACTGGGGCCTAGGCCTCAGTATACTACTGGGTGACACAGTCCAGCTCCTTAGCTCTGGGCTTGGACTGGCTTCCAGCTAATTAACTGGTGGTGGGCCTTGAGAGAGAACAAGGCCTGGCTAAGCCACCATCACATTGCCAATGTTTCTGGCCTGGATTTTGGTGTCCCTGTCTGGGACTGGGGGAGGCCTTGTGGCCTAGTCGTGCCACCTTGTGATATAGGTGGTATAGGGACATGTGCCATTGGTGCTGAATTTGCTCTGGTTGGGGCTTTATTTACACTCCCCTTTTGGGAGAGGAGTTTTTTTGTGTTCGTGTGGGCTTTTAAAAGTTAAACATTAAGCGTTAAGGGGTTGCTGCTTGAGGAGTTTATTTCCTTTCAGGAACACTCCAACCTCGTGCCCTTAAGGGGCTACCATCCTTATTAGGCCCGCTGCATTTAACACAAAGGTGCTCTACTGCTTTAATTGGCCCACTTTGTTTCTTGATTCATGGGTATAGCCTCTAAAGCAGAGGTAGGCAACCTTTCCCCTTTAAGGGCCGAGGGACTTCAGCTGCCAGAATCCCAGGAGCTATTGGCCAACATGGGACTATTGGCCAACATGGCTGAGGCTTCTGGGAGCTGAAGTCCCTCGGCCCTTAAAGGGGAAAGGTTGCTCTAAAGGAACACTATATCCCAATTAAATTAGCTTGAATTGTTAGCGATGCCCTATTGTTAACCATGTCTCACATTAAGGGCCAGTCCAAACGGTGTGCAGCTTCTGCTGCCCCTAGTTCTAGCCAGTCAGTGCCTAAGCAGGCTTCGAATCCTCCGAGCAGAGATGATGTAATTGTAGCGCACTGGACTGGACTATGCAGGCCTGCATAGCGGCCTGTGAGCAATTAGCTCAAAAGGGGATCCAAGGTGCCAACTCAGGACCCCAGGCCAGCACTCTTCAAGTGATGGCCAGAGTACAGGAGTGCAGCCTACTCAGTTACAATTGGCATCTTCACCTGACATACCTTTAGTTGACATGGTATGTGGTCCTCTTACTACCTCAGCTATAGAGGTTGGGCATCCAACCATAGCTGATGTAATGGAGCTTTTGAGGAAAGTTCCTGAAGTGGGACAACAGGGTGCAGCTGCCTCTGTGTCAGAGCAGCCCACTTTGGTGGATTTGTATAACTTTGTACAAAAGGTGGTTGTTTCAGATCAAGGCGGTGGGTTGACTCCTGAAACTTCTGAGGCTTCCTGCAGAAATCTGGCAAGTGCTTCCACGACACAATACGACACCTGAGCTGCTGCTGCATCACACTCGGTGGGAGCTCTGCAAGCATCTGGTGATGCTTCACACCAAGCTTCGAGCTCAGGTTTGTCTTATAATTTTAACTCACTGGCGTCATGGCCCACCTCGGTATGGGCTCCAGGTGGGCAAGTTGGACAGAGCTCTGGTGCTGAACGCCCCATCTCTGCATCAGTGGGTGCAACCTCGATAACTCCTGGGCCTGCTCAGGTTTCTGACTTGAGGGTGCAGGCTGAGCAGACTTCGGTCGCCACGGTAGGTGACTCAAGGGGAGTGGCGTCTGTGGGAGCTTTGGGTGTGGCCAGGGCGGACAGAGAGGCCAAGTGCAACCCTTATGCTGGAATGTCCACTCCACTCGGATCACACCTCCCCTTACTACTAAGGAGAGAATATGGAAATGGGAATACATTGATTTATTTTCTCTCACGTTTTGCGATCCTGAGCCGAGGATCATGGTAAAAGATGGGGTTGTGTTCAGCCTTCCGAAGGAATTTCAGGCTCACAAATACCCTAAGCTGGAAAGAAATTTCATGAACTGGATAATGGGCTTTACTATATATAGGGGAGTTATTCAAGAAAGAGAGCCCTCTAGGGCTCCTGATTTCTCCAAATATCAGGAGATAATGATCAAAGCATACACCAATTGCCATTTTAATTCAAGGGGGTCTGCTTGGGTCCAATATGATGAACAGTTCAGGATAAGGGCCACCTTAGACTGCTCTTTGTCTTGGCGGCATGTACAGTCCGGGCTTTGGGTGGATGTTATGGTGGGGGCCTCCCCTTCGAGCCGGTGTGACAATGGGTATGTGCCTATGGTTACACAGCTGAGAGGGCAGTATGCGAGGCCTAGCATGGGGGAGAGAAAACAAACCGGACTGTGCTGGGACTTCAATGCAGGTAAGTGCAAGAGGCAGCCCTGAAGGTTTGACCATAAGTGTAACACCTGTGGCGGCAACCACCCTGGCTCATCCTGTTTTAGAGCTAGGAAGCCTGGGGCTGGGGGCCCCTCACAGCCATCCCCAACGGGAGGAAAAGGCATCAACACCAATTAAGTTTGAAGTGTTGGTTGCATTGTTGTGGATTTACCCTAACCGGGACTCCACACAGTATTTATTTAACAGTTTTTCACAAGGTTTTCGTACTCCTTATTCTGGTTCGAGGGTTCAACCTTACGCACCTAATGCACATTCAGTGAGGGATTTACTGGGGATCGTGAGGGATAAGCTGGCCAAAGAACTAGCAGCAGGAAGTATTTCAGGCCCCCATAAACATCTTCCAATGCCAACATTGTGGTTGTTCCTCTGGGTGTCGTGCCTAAAAAGGCACCAGGGGAATATTGGTTAATACACAACTTATCATACCCCAAGGGCGAATCGGTGAACGATGCTATTGACCCTCAGTTAGCATTGGTAAAATATGCTTCATTCGATTCAGCGGTGCAAATGGTCAGGGCATTAGGTAAGGGAGCCCTATTGGCGAAATGTGACATAAAATCTGCTTTCAGGCTACTCTATGTACACCCAGATGATTTTGATCTGTTGGGTTTTCAATTTGAAAGGATGTATTTTTTTGATAAAGCTATGCCAATGGGGTGTTCCATTTCCTGCTCGGCTTTTGAGACATTCAGCACCTTTTTGCACTGGTGTGCCGTCAAGAGGTCAGGTAATCATGCAATTACCTATTATCTGGATAATTTCTTGTTTGCTGGGGCTCCTGGGACCACTAGGTGTGTGGAGACACTGTCGGCATTTCAGGTTCTAATGGCTGAAATGGGGGTACCTTTGGCCGAGGAAAAGACGGAGGGCCCAGACACCTGTCTTACTTTTCTTGGAATTGAATTGGACACTGTAGCTGGTTTATCTCATCTCCCAGCCAACAAGCTCATGTCCATGAGGCTTCAGGTTAGGATGATGAGAGGTAAAACTAAGGCCACGCTAGATGACTTTCAATCCCTCACAGGTTTATTAAATTTTGCCTGTAAGGTTATAGTGCCGGGAAGAGCATTTTGTTCGTGCTTATACAATGCCACAAGGGGGGTGACGGCCCCGCACCACATCAGAATTAATAGTGGGATCCAGGAGGATTTGAAGATTTGGGAGACATTTCTGGAACAATTTAACGGTATATCATTCTGGAGATCTGAAATGCTGCTGAGGGCGGACTTTCAGGTACACTCTGATGCTTCTGGTGCCCACGGTTTTGGGGTGTATTGGAAGGGCCAGTGGGCAGCTGAGGGTTGGCCTCAGTCTTGGGTTGACAACGGGTGGACCCGGGACCTCACTTTTCTTGAACTCTTTCCCATTGTGGTAGCAGTTCATTTGTGGCCGGATCAATGTGCAAATAACACTGTATCGTTCTGGTGTGATAACCAAGCAGTCATCCATGTAGTGAACTCCCAGACCTCCAAATCTGCTAGGGTGACAGCACTGGTTAGGAATATGGTGGCACAATGTTTGAAGTTTAATGTTTTGTTCCAAGCTCACCATGTCCCCGGTTTACTAAATCCTTTGGCAGACGCCCTCTTGCACTTTCAGTTTTCCAGGTTTCATCAATTGGTTCCCAAGGCAGCAGCCCAACCACTGGAGGTACCAGCACACCTTTGGAGCCTTGGAGAATAGAAATCAACAGGGCGATTCTCCAGTCCGTCGCCCCTTCGACACGCAAGTTGTATCAGCTCGCAATGCGAGCCTTTAGACATTTCTTGTTAAATGTCGGGGAGGTGGAGGTTTGGCCCCTGAAGATGGAGGTTATTCTCCATTTTGCAGTCCACCTTAGGTGGTCTGGTTTATCCCCAGTTACCATTAGGGGAAGGTTGGCAGCCTTGGCATTTTATTCCAGAGCGGGAGGTTTCACTGACCCTCCTGTTGACTTTAGGGTTCGCAGGGCTTTGGAGGGATGGTCCAGGGAGTCCCCTGTGGTTCATGATAACCGTTTGCCAATAACAGGTCCAATTCTGGTTAAGATTTGGCAATCCCTTCTGATAACGTGTTTCACGCCCGAAGAGGTGACTTTGTTTCGGGCGGCATTTTCATTAGCCTTTTTTGCTGCCATGAGAATCAGTGAAATTGTCCCTAGCTCCTGTTCTGATGTATCTGGCAGGGCACTTTCCTTTGCAGATGTCCAAATTTCGGAACAGAGGATTCAACTATGCATCAGGCAGTCAAAGACCAATCAGTTAGCCAGGGGTCAATTGGTAGTTTTGTCTAGGGCACCTGAGGGTCAGATTTTCCCTGTCTTGGCATTGTCTGATTACCTTAGAGTCCGGCCAAACATTTCTGGCTATTTGTTCCTGCATGTCTCTGGCCTTCCCCTGACACAGCTTCAATTTTGAGTTGTACTGAGGGAAGCTTTGAGGCATGCCGGTTTGCCAGCAGCCCAATGCTCTTCCCATTCATTTTGGATTGGGGCAGCGACTGCTGCCGCAACCCATGGTTTGAGTGATGCTGTCATCCAACAAATTGACCATTCGCAATCCAGGGCTTTTAAGTCTTATGTTCACACTTAGAGGGATCCCTGATGATTTTGTCACAGATATCAGTTTTAAGCATTTACAGTTGTTTGTTGTTCTATTAAGCAGGTTTGGATCGGGGTGAAACATGGATCCTTGGTCACAGCCTCATTTTCTGGGCCGAGTGTCACATCCTGGGACATCGCTGAGATTTGAATATAGGATTAAAGGATGTCGGTAATGTGAGTTGGTTTGGACATAGGGGTATGTTGTGGGGAGCCCTTATCCCATGAATTATTGAATTGTTAGTGACTTTCCCACATCCCAGGATCCTTCTCATCCATCTGGGAGAAAATGATTTAGTAAAGCTGCCTTGTTTGCAGTTGGCTAAAACAATTGTCAGAGACATGCAGGACATTAGCCGAAGATTCCAAATACAGTTCTTATGTGGACAAAATTTTTGCCGCGGCGCAGGTGGTCCAGTGCTCGGAAGGACACGGCCATCAACGGAGCATGATGTTTGATGAACAGAACTGTACCAAGAAGTTGGGGGGAATGGGAGTTTTCTTTGTTGAACATGATGAAATTCAGGTCTCTATGCCACACCTGTACAGCGGGGATGGAGTTCACATATACTTGGCTTCCATCGCTTCTCACATTGAACGAGCGATGGGGGGAGGGGATGCCAAGCTAGGCTGGCCCCCTCCTGTGGTGGGCAGGGACCCACCTCCCTCAGGGGGATAATTCAGATAATTGGAAATTGCAAGTTGGTTTAATTAAATTTGATGATGGATATCCATCATTATGTTAAACAAATTCTATATGACGTCATCAAACAACTTGATGATGTCATAACTTGGTTACATCATAAGCTAATCTATGACATCATTTCCGGTTGGGGGGAAGAGATAATTTGTTGATGTGCCTTTGATTTAAAACAGATGTTCTTGACACATGTTGTGATAGATATAGTTTACTTTGATAACAGTTTAATTATCTGCATGGACACATGTGTTAAGAATAATAAGATTGTTTATTGAAAACTGTTGAGACCCTGTACAGAAATAAAGTTGTGGCCAGTTATTACCCAAGAAAGGCATGTGGAGTCCTTTGTCCCGGTGCAAAGGTTACCAGAATTGTCAAGCAGAACAGAAAAGAAGGTGCTCTAGTACTTTATTATGGCAACTGTAATGTGATAATAGAGTACAGTGACAAATTTCTAGAAGCCATATTAGTCGGGGGAAAGACAATTTTCAAACTTTTGAAAGAAAGGTGATCTACCAATTGCCTGCATGTGATGACTGGTGTCTAAATGAGTCACTGATCTAACACACTTAGTTCAAATGGAATACTTCTGATGGAATCCATTCACACATGCTGTCATTATTCATCCAGTGCTGTTGAAACAAACAATGTGATTCTATTCTGTGAGGGATGCTTTGATTGGGAGTTCCTGCATGGCAGGGGGTTGGACTGGATGGCCCTTGTGGTCTCTTCCAACTCTATGATTCTATGGTTCTATGTTAATGTATGTGTGAACCATCCTGGAGATCAAGCACTTGTTGGAGAAAATTTATACATAATGAAGCATTACCAAGCAATAACAAATGAGGGAGCAAGTTTTGTGAACTCTTAACATTGGTTTCTATAAGAGTCATTTCATTCTTCTCAGGAGAGTGAGGGAGTGATGATTTATAGTTAGTGAGCTTCAGTTTGGGAGGCCATAAGTACCTTCTTTGATCTAGACTTCTACAGATTTGTTTCCTATGTACTCAGTGAGTAATGAGTGATTTCCTATTGATTTGTCCACAGGCAGAAGAAAAGTGGATTGGTACTGTAAGTCCAAAGTGAATGAGAACTTCAGAAGCATGGTAAAAGAAAGGAAAAACACCAAGAGGGAAACATTTACAGCTTTTCTAATCTATTTTAATTCTTATCCTCAATTTCTTCTTCTCTGAGCAATGTGATTTAAAGAAAGCTGTAAGAATTTCAAACTGCAAAGGCATGTGTGTAGGACTCTCTTTTATTCATTTTACATGTCAACCAATGGAAGTCATCAATTAAAATAGGGACTCATCTATTAATAGCACTGACCTGTTTTAAGTGTTCTAATATTAAGCACTACTAAAAATGATACAGTTTGTTTAGTGTAAAATTATCTTTTTATCAAGAAAAACAAAATAATATTTATGTTTAAAATATTCATGTATTTACAATAAATTACAGTCAGTATTTCATTGCTCTGCACAATAGTCCTGGATCTAAATTCCAAAGGCTGATTTCCAGTGTTTCCATTCTAGCATTAAGTGGAATTAAGGGCACAGGCCACAACCAAGGGCAAAGTAGAGATGTCTCTGTAAACGAAAGGAGATATTCATACTGATTTGGATATTTTTTCACCAAAAGGACAAAGCACAAACCAGCTTTATAAACTACCAAGGATTAATCCCTAGTACAACAGCTTTTCTTCCTACAAACAGATCAGCCATAGACAGAGTACTTAAATATCCTTTTATTTAGAATAATTTATAAAAGATAATTTCAGAAGAAGCTTGCAAGCCAAAAAGAGATCCCTTGAGTCACATGCAGCTGATACAACAGAAATTCTGCATCAGTTCCATAGTCCATGGTGATATAATTCCAATTTTAAGATTTGAAATGAGCATTAATAAATGTTGCTTGGAAAATATAAATGCATTCATTATAGTATATACATTGGAATGGGACAGATTGTACTGACTCTAGAATGAAGAATGCTAAAAACATTCAGAGTGACTGTGCAGACCGGCCTAAAGGGCTAACTGGGGGTGGAGTTGGGACAGGGCGACCGCATGCTGGCTGCCCTGACTCCAGCTGTCTTGTCATGTGCCTGACCGCATGGTGCATGGCAGCTGGGCGCCCCATTGGCACAGCTTGCACACACGCTGTGGCAAAGGGGCACAAAAGAACCACAGTGATGGCTCTAAGGGTGGATTTTTGCCACCCCTAAAAGGAGTGGCATTTGCCATCTCTTTTTGGAGTGGCAAAAAGGAGGATTGGGCCATGGCGTGTGGTTGCCACAGCTCCGATCCGGTGCTCTCAGGGGAGGCACATAGCTGCCCCTTACGGGCTGTCTGCATTGGCCTTATAATAATAGGTGAGTCACAACATGTACTATGTGGTTATGCGCTATATTAATATAGTAATAAGGTAATTCTGTCATATATATCACAGAAAAAGTTGCCATTTTCAAAAATATGGTCTTCTGCATTCATTTCCAATTCCATAAACATATTGGTTCAGTGTGAAAATAATAGAGACTGGGGTTAATCGAAACTTGGGTTCTCCATTCATAGAATCATAGAATCATAGAATCATAGAATCATAGAGTTGGAAGAGACCACAAGGGCCATCCAGTCCAATCCCCCTGCCATGCAGGAACTCCCAATCAAACCATCCCCAACAGATGGCCATCCAGCCTCTGCTTAAAGACCTCCAAGGAAGGAGCCTCCACTACTCTCTGAGGGAGTGTGTTCCACTGTCGAACCGCCCTTACTCTCAGGAAGTTCCTCCTAATGTTGAGGTGGAATCTCTTTTCCTGGAGCTTACATCCATTGTTTTGGGTCCTAGTCTCTGGAGCAGCAGAAAACAAGCTTGTTCCCTCCTCAATATGACATCCCTTCAAATATTTAAACACGGCTATCATATCACCTCTCAACCTTCTCTTCTCCAGGCTAAACATCCCCAGCTCCCTAAGTTGTTCCTCATAGGGCTTGGTTTCCAGACCCTTCACCATTTTAGTGGCCCTCCTTTGGACACGCTCCAGTTTCTCCACATCCTTTTTGAATTTTGACACAGTATTCCAGGTGAGGCCTGACCAAAGCAGAATAGAGTGGCACTATTACTTCTCTTGATCTAGACATTATACTTCTACTGATGCAGCCTAAAATTGCATTGGCCTTTTTAGTTGCTGCATTGCACCGTTGACTCATGTTCAACTTGTGGTCCACCTGGATTCCTAGATCCCTTTCACATGTAGTCTTATTCAGCCAGGTGTCCCCCATTGTATATCTGTGCTTTACGTTTTTCTGCCCTAAGTGCAGTACCTTACATTTCTCCGTGTTGAATTTCATTTTGTTAGCTTTGGCCCAGCTTTCTAGTCTGTTCAAGTCATTTTGAATTTTGATCCTGTCCTCTGGGGTATTAGCTACTCCTCTTAATTTGGTGTCATCTGCAAATTTGATAACTATGCCCCCAATACCGTCATCCAAGTCATCAATAAAGATATTGAATAGCACTGGGCCCAGGACAGAGCCCTGTGGCACCCCACTGTTCACTTCTTTCCAGGTTGAAAAGGAGCCATTTTTTAGCATCCTTTAAGTTTGGCCAGTCAACTAATTACAAATCCATGTAACAGTTACTTTGTCTAGCCCACATTTTACCAGCTTGTTTGCAAGAATGTCATGGGGAACCTTGTGAAAGGCCTTATTGAAATCAAGATATACTATATCCACAGCATTCCCTTCATCTACCAAGCTGGTAATTTTATCAAAAAAAAAAAAAAAAAGAGAGAGAGAGAGAGAGAGAGAGAGAGAGAGAGAGAGAGATTTGTCTGGCATGACCTGTTTCTCTGAAACCCATGTTAACTTTTTGTGATTATGAAATTACCTTCCAGATGTTCACAGACTCTCTGTTTAATGATCTGCTCCAGAATCTTCTCTGGTATTGATGTCAGACTAATTGGATGATAATTGTTGGGATCCTCTTTTTTCCCCTTTTTGTAGATGGGGACAACATTTGCCCTCCTCCAGTCCACTGGGACTTCTCCTGTTTTCCAGGAGTTCTCAAAGATTCTTGCCAATGGTTCCAATATTACGTTTGCCAGTTCTTTTAATACCCTTGGATGTAATTCATCTGGTCCTGGAGACTTATATTCATTCAATTTAACCAGGTATTCCTGAACTATCTCTTTACTTATTCTGTGCTGAAATTCTCCTATTCTGTCCTCTGCTCCATTATCCTCAGGTTGAGCACCCTTTGCCTTTTCTGAGAAGACTGAAGCAAAGAAGGTGTTGAGTAATTCTGCCTTTTCTCTGTTCCCTGATAACTTTTTGCCATCTTCTCCACACAGTGGCCCTACCATTTCCTTCTTCTTCCTTTTGCTGCTGACATACCCAAAAAGCCCTTTTTATTGTTCTTAACCTCTCTAGCAAGCCTGAGTTCATTCTGTGCTTTAGCTTTTCTGACATTACGCCTACACGTGCTAGCTTTTTGTTTGAATTTCTCTTTGGTGATTTCCCCATTTTTCCATTTCTTATCATGTTCCGTTTAAAACTTAGTTCAGTTGTAAGTTCCTTAGTCATCCATCCTGGTTTCTTGAGACACCTCCCATTTTTCCTCCTCATTGGAACAGTTTGAAATTGTGCCTTCAGTATCTCCCTTTTGAGAAACTCCCATCCATCTTGAACTCCCTTCTCTTTTAGTATTCCTGTCCATAGGATTCCATACTGAGTAACTGGCCACAAACAGATGGCCCAAAAGGGCTGCCATCAGGCTGCATTTGGGGCAGGACATGCACATGACACATGAGCTAAATGCAGTCGGAAGCCACCCCAAGCATGACAATTCCAAAAAGCCAGCCCAAAACCAGCCTAAAAGGAGTGGGAAAAGACACTCCTTTTCGACTGGCTGGCCGGGGACTGTGGTGGCAGTTCGGATCAGAGCTGGGTGCATGTGGCTTCTGCAGTCCTAATGCTAATGGGCCTCACACAGTCCTGGGGCAGCTCTTTTGGGCCATCTGTTTCACCCCTATATTTCAGAGGAAGGAACTGGCAAAACCATCTCTGAGTATTTCTTGCCTACTTCTTCCATACTTCTTTTCTGTCTTCTCCAAAATCTTATTCGTCATATTCAATAGGTATATTTCTGGTAATAAGTCATATTTTATTTTAAATATTTCACATATTGTTTTGTGAACATTCATCCAATTTTTTTTTAAATTTTATCACAGTTCCACTATATATGAAGCCAGCTTCCTGTAGTTTGATTACATGTCCAACATCTGTTGTTACCAGTTTTATAAATTTTTGCTAGTTTTGTTGGTGTTAAGTACCATCATTGTTCCATTTTAAGATAATTTTCCTTCAAATCTTGGCATTGAGTAAACCTTTGCGTCCTTTTTCTTGCCCATTCTCAGCTTTCTAAATTGAAATCTTTTCCAATATCTTTTGCTCATCTGATCATTGTCTCTTTCACAAAATCTTGCTCTAATTCTCTTTCTTCTAGTATCTCGTAATAATTAGAGGTTATTTTTTTTCCATTTTGTTTTAATCTAATTCATTTTCAGTTTCTTCAAATCCTAATTCTTTATAATCCACTTTGAAACTATCTGCCAGCTGTTTATATGGAAACCAATGGATATTTTTATCCAGTTCTTTCAGGTCTTCTATTGACTTTAGTTCATATGACCCTCTTCTTGTCTTTTTAAAAATGTTTCAATATCTCAACTAGTCCGGTAGTTCTTGCCATCTTCCAAAAAATGCTTCCTGAGGTGACACTTCAGGTATTTCTATGCTAATCACATAGAAAAACTCTACCATCTTAAGCAATATAACTTAACCATTTACCAGTTAAGAATACCATAGCTTTTGTTGAGGAACAACACATCCTAAACAGGCATCTGTGAACATACAGGCATCCAAGGGGAAATCTTCTTAAGCATTGATAAATCTAAGGGTATCCACAGGCATCTTAATGGGCATCCATTAGAACCATAATGGGACATATAACTTTTTTAACATAGTCTAGATGTTTCTTACCAGTTCTATCATTCAGCATGTCTTTCTATGTGTCTGGGCAGCTTATTATTTATTAGGACCAGCACAGCTGTTATGAACATTATTCTTCATATGATGGAGATAAACCAATGCAGTCTAATAGTAGCTCTCACTTCACTTCTTTTATTCTCTCCTTAGCCTCACGTAAACTATGAGCTGTCTAGTCAAACAAATCAAAACAAAGGTGCTGTCTATGCCTTAATTATGACATCCAATCAAAACAAGGCTTCTTAGATATGGCAACACTCATGGTACAGTGTGAAATTGGGTTTGTCCTATCCTAACTTCTCCATTGCTGTAGAACAGCTGATTGATTGTATTCAGGCAGAATATCCAATCAGGATTCTATTTCACATTCACCTTGAAATAAAATTACACTGAACTCCAAAAGCTACATGCCTATAGATTTGGATGGAATCTATTTGAGGAAGTTTTTGTCTTATCACTTCATTTGAAATCTTGCCATATCACTTCTTGTTCTCTGTCAGCTCACCTCTTTCATTTTAACCTCTTCTAGAGACTATACACACACAATCATACACAAACTTGGCTGGGTTTATCATTAAAATATCTAACCAAAGAGGTGTTATTCTATCCCTTTGAGCCATTAGTATCCATGTCTTCAAAAAGGATTAGACAAATGCATTGTTGCTAGCCATTAATAGCTTCAAGTCATAATAGCTATATATTGCCTCCAGGATTAGAGGCAACATATTTCTAAATAACAGATGTATTCACTAGCAGGATAATCCTACTGTGCTTTTGAAAACCTCTTCTCCTTGTGGGCTTTCCAGAGGTATCTGGTTGGTCACTGTAGGAAATAAGATCTAAATTAGATAGATGTTTGGTATCATCTAGGAGAAGTGAGAGGTTCCTTATGTTCTTATTCCACTTAAATACCATTATTTCTTCTCTTCCTCTTTATGTTCTTTTAATTTGATCCTTTCTTCGGGGGAGAGTTCATCAACATCTGAATTCTCCCTAGAAAAAGGGATTATATTAAAAAAGCACTGTCCTACATGCATGTCAAAGACATAAAATGAAAATGGAAAATAACCAAAACACCACACTAATAATGAACACTCAACCTGTAGTACTGACCTGAATATTTTTACAGTTGATTGATCTCCAAGTGTTACATTTTTGAGACTGAAATATGACTATCAATCTAAATTCATATGAGGCTGATGTGGAACATGTCAGCTACATAGTTCAAACAACTGGTCTTGATATTGTATCAGCACATTTTGAGCTTGAACTGAGTATTATTGTTAAGACAAGAGTAAAGGTCCTAAAAATCATCACTAAGAAGCAGGGCTAGATAAAAGACAATTATGGTTACAGATATTTATGACCTCAGCATGTCTAAATAAAATGTATGTTTTAAACTATTCCCCAAGTAAACCCAACAATTTTAACTAGTCTATTTTTCTCTGTATTGATAACCTGTAAAGAAAAACATACATAAGCAGAATTTCTGTAACTACACACAGCACTGCAAATGAAATTTCTAAATAGAAATAACACCTTGCAAACTAATTGCAGAGTCACCTTCAGAATAATATTGGCTCCAAAAAAGAGGCCCACATCTTCTGCATACACATACATACAGTGAGATATAGCCATAGAACAGGTAGATGTGCAAGTGCACTCAGAGAAATAATGAAGACCTTCAGCCTACCATAGGATTTTGATATAAAACGATGTCTAGTTTGTACACCTGTAAACAAGCTGACCTTTGGAAATGAAAAGTTATGAATGGGAATTTTCAAGCCATCTTTATTTGTATTCTTGGGTTTTAATTATATGATGCGTCTAGAACGATGCATAGAAAGTGCAAGCATAGAACCCAAGAGCCTTGAAAATGAGTGCATATTCAGCAAAACAATACAGAGGGACAGTCACCAACTAATTAGAATATTAATGTTCACTTTTTATGTCTGACTTTGCTGTTTCTTTAAAAGAAAATCTGTATGAATTTATATGGCTTGCACTTATCCTGTTCTCTGAGAGTTCAAAAACAGCTGTTCTACTGCAGTGGACTTTGACTGGGTAGATTGCAATGCTCAATAATCTGTCTCAGCTCAGGGTTAAGTGATGGAATTCATTTAAATGCCCCAGAAGTAATCATCCACAAAGAGTACATTATTTCTCTTTTATGAATTTTCAAACCTAATACTGATGGGTGGCATGCAATTAAACCTGATCAATATGTAATTTAGGTGGGCTGACATGTTTTCAAATTCTCAGAATATAGATTCTTTCAATATTGCAAGAGCTTAGTGAAATACTTAGCCCTTATAAAACAGACTGGGCATTTTAGTACAGTATAAACAACAAGCAAGATGTGTTTGTTGGCAAGATAAACAGAACCCTACTTGAACTAATAAACTCAACCTCCTAAATCCCATTATTTCAAAATCAAGATCTTTTAAGAACAGGTTAGTTAACACATTGTTGGAAAATCATATCTTTATGAATCTAAATGTCTGATTCATTTTGGCAAAGGTATTCTAAAATATGAATAACAATATCAAACAACATTTGTGATGTTAGTATTCAGTTGTGTTTTCCTAAATATGCAATCTAAAATAATAATTTAAAAATCAAAGAGGGATCAAAAAAGGAAGGGAGGGAAAGAGGGAGAAGACTTGGATACCCATAAAGATCTTTTGTGTTAAGCTAATAAACAAGGGGAACTACATTGTACTGTGACCCTAGAGGTCATGGGTGACAGTCTCTAGGATTGCTAATTAGCATGCTATCATCCAAAAATTAAAAATTACATTGCATTTCTATGATGTGACATGGCTCAATTTTGAATTTTATGCCTCAAGGTTCCAATTTGTCCTCTGCTTACCTTCTGAAAGTGTTGTTAGCAGATTTATGCTAAAACCAGATTAAAAGAAAGAAAATTGCACCAACAGTATAGGAGAGAAAGAAAGTGAAAGTAGGAGGGAAGGAATAATTAAGGGAGAGGGGAAGAAGGATGAACAGTACATATATGAAGTCTCCTTCAAATGATTTCCTTCTTTTCCCAGTTCTAGTGCCTGTTCTGTGCCAGTTCCATGTGGATTTCCTTCTGGTTTTTTAACTGAAAAAAGTGTGTATATGTTAAACACATGTTTTAAATTATGTAATTTTTTTTTGCAATGTATGGAATGTACATAGTATTTTTGTGCATTTTTCAAATGCATATTATTGAATTATTTTTTCTTTTGCAAAATGTATCACAAGAACTATACAATCAAAATTTTGGTCAATGTATTTATTATTATTATTATTATTATTATTATTATTATTATTAAACAAAACCTAAAAATGAACAAGAAGGATCTAGGAGATGAAGACAGGCCAAAACATTTTTTTTTTGGGGGGGGGGGGGGGAGAACATTTCAATGCAGTAAATTTTTCATGCATTCTTAATAGCAAGCTGCCCCAAAATATCCAATCATATTTTTATTAATAGAATTTATCACTATTCCCTCATTATTATCACTGTTCCCTCATTATTGTCATCAAGAATAGTCTACTACAGGCACTTGCATATGATTATACTATTAATTTCTCTTCCATTAGACCTGAATGCATAAAACACATTTGATGGTTATTTATTTATTATTTATTTGTTCAGTAGACAAAATGTTTTGGCTTCTACCTTCTTCACTTACTGCAGAAGAGCCCTGGTGACACAGTGGTTAAATGCCAGTACTGCAGCCACTCACTTACAAACCACAAGGTTGTGGATTCAATACCAGCCAGGGGCTCAGGCTCAACTCAGGATTGCATCCTTCTGAAGTCATTAAAATGAGTACCCAGCTTGTTGAGGGCAACTAGCTTACAGTTGTAAACCTCTTTGGGCCTTTGCAGACTGGCAGAAATAGTGCAAATTGGGTCCACTTTAACTGCCCTGACTCAGTTCTAGCAGTCTGCAAAGGCCCTTAGAGACTTAGTGTGGTATGAAGCAGTATATAAATGAAGCTGCTATTGCTATTGCTAAGAAGGCAGAGTCTGGAACATTTTTTGCTTGTACATTTTTATGTTCTGGTGGTAAATCACAAAGACACACACACATATGGGAAGTGCAGCATGGTGTAATGGTTTGAGCATTGGACTAGGACTTTGGAGACCAGGATTCAAATCCCTGCTCATAGTCACATGCTCTCAGCCTCAGAGGAAGGCAAAGGCAACCCCCCTTGCCAAGAAAAGCCTGTAACAGCTTCCCCCTAGGCTCATCATAAATTGGAAATGACTTGAAGATATGCAAGAACTATGCACACACACACCATAATTAACTGCCTGCTTTGGGATCAAGGAGAACTTCGGGGATGTGTTGTTGGTTTGCTTTTTAATCTCTCTCTCCAAACACACACAGAGAGAGAGAGAGAGAGAGAGAGAGAGTTTAAATATTCGTTTAACCACATGTGAGAGTAACTAGAAATATCCTTGGTCAAATAGTAATTATTGTTTTTTAAAAAACGTATTTGTAATTGCATGGTGAGATTGCCTAAATCTGTGATGGCAAACCTATGGCACATGGAGGGCAGGAGGAGGAGGAGGAGGTGCGTGCCTGTTCCTCCTCTTTCCCAATCCTCCCTGGCCTTCAGCTGCCTCTCCAGAAGCAGCTGAAGGCCAGGGATGGTGTGGGGAGAAGAGGAGGAAGAGGCATGTGCCTGTTCCTCTTCTCCCCCTCACTCTGAAGAAGTCCCACCCTGGAATTATTGCCACTGGAGTGTGGAAGTCCCACCCCCAGCAGTGGGTAACACCCGGTGCCAGAAGGCCTTTTAGTTTGGGCACTCGGCCCCTAAAAGTTTCGCCATCACTGGCCTAGATCTTCAGTTCACCAATGCAGACTCCTTCCACCAGTCATGCTTTTTTGCTTGTTAAACAATGGTCAACTTACAGTCTGTGGGACACATGGACACCCTCCCCCCAGCCCTTTTCCCCTCTTCAAAGGGTCCCTGACAAATGTATCGTTTTGTGGAAGTGGAAGAAAAAACAGCACTTTTTACTTTAAAAATGCTACCATGAAGCAAAATTTAGTGATGATGTAACTGAAGCCAAAACCTCTTTTTAAGAGGAACACATCTTATAACAACAACAACAACAAAACTAGGTGTACAAGAAGTGTTGGGCACAACAGCATTTTTATTTCTGAATTCCTAAGCCATTTAAGGAGGCCATTCTGTGGGTTAAAATCTCTGAAATCCATTTTTAGGGCTGTTTGTCTTACTTGCTTTTTGCTAACTGCTGTAATTGCAAAAAACTATATCCAGGGCCTATGTCATAAATAAGGCAATAAGAACAATTTTGAAACTGACTGTCCTACCCTGAAGACATCTGTTTATTTACTGGAATGATGACATTCTGAAGACTCTGTTCTCTAGAAATAAATAGTATTTCTGCAAAACAACTTTTTGCCCATGTTTATTTTTTTCTCTGTTCAAGTAATGCTGAAAGGTCTATAAATTGCTGATTTTATTCCAAATAGTTTTTTTTTTTCATCTGACCAGCTCTTGTTTCACAGCTAGGCTGGGGTCAGAGATTGGCAGGCTGGAATTTATGGCCAAAGAACTAGTGTGTTTTTCTTCCTATCCAGGTTCAGGGCCCAAATCCAGCTTTGTGTATCACCTGAGTGATGTGATTTCTCCCAGCTCCTTGGCAACTCTTCCTTGTCCCCTGAGGAGAAAGGGGTGGTGGCAAGGAGGGGGGGCTATGGCAGGGAGGGGTGAGTAAGTGGGCATGCACTCATCCTGAGTGCCCTTTGCTTCCTTGAGGAAGCCCCCTTCTGCTTTTTAAGCCTGCCCCCACACTGGGTGACACTGGGACCAGGGATGCCGCTACATGTGTGGCCATCTGTTTCACATGCATTCATGTGGGAGAGTTAATAGAGCTGATATGATGCAATTTGCACAGAATAGTGAAGATAATTAGCCATGGATGTGGATGTGTGAAAATGAATCATTAGAAAAGCATTGATGCTAGGAAAGTGGAAGCTAGTAGAAAGAGAGGAAAACCACATGCCAAATGGTTAGAATTGATAGAGATGGCACAGCCCTGGGCCTGCAGAACGGCTGAGGACAGGGAATGTTAGAATGAAAGGCTGAGGACAGGGAATGTTAGAGATGTCTTATCCATAGGCTTGCCATGAGTCGAAGTCAATTTGAGGGCCGTTAATAACAATCTACATTGTACCATTAGAACATATCAATACCACTTTTACTACCATGGGTACATCCTATGAAATCTTGGGATTTGTTTTGTGGATAAAGTGCTTTTCTGAGGGTGAAGAAGACAGGGAAGGGAATAATTAGGAAATGTTTATTCAAATAACCACAGAATTTTACATAGGAAGGGTGATAAACAGAGGGCAAGAAACTAGTCTGTTTGCCCTCTCACCAATCCTTTTCTGTCTTCTGTTGTTTCACACAAACATCACCACACCAATGGAAAAGTGTGTGTTGAGAAAATACAGCAAAATAACACATGTTATGTGATTTTAACACATGGCTGTATTAAGGTGTCACACTCACTTTTTCTTTTCTTTCATTTGTGGCCACACCATGGACCCTTTTCATTCCACCACCCTCTGCAAAGAGCCACTCCTTCTCCAACCTTATCTTCTAAAACTCTTTGGTATAACCTATCTTGTATAAAGTTTAGTAGTGTAGATATTCATTTACATTGTAGACAAGTGTTTCATAAACTAACAACAAAACTTTATTTACAATACAAGTAACAATGTTTCACTTGGTCTTGCTGCACTTGTTATAATTGGTTACAGTTACAAATAATAGTACTCTAAAACACTTCTTTCTTCAGAACACTTTCAATTACCCCACAGGACACTCTTAGCCCTACTTTGGGTACCTTTACCCCTATTTCTTAACCAACCTCTAAGGCTATCAATACCCCTAAGGATATTATCTTTATCAACTCCCTGACTTGGAGTTTAGTATGGGAATTAGGCCCCTATCTTCTGGACCTTAATCCTGTTCCACTCTGGAACCTTCACCACCAGACCTTCACTGTCTGCAATCCAAGCCCTATCTGACTTCCAACTGTTCCTAAAGGAATTTTCCCCTTACAGGCCAACATTCTACTGGCTGTCACTAGTTCAGGTCTGAATGTTTGTTACCAGGCCTGGCTCTAACCTGCCTTCTCTCCACATAAGGTTCTTTTCTGTGTTATTTTATAAGGTGTACGTGTCAGTGTGTGGATGATGGGTGTTGCAGTGATGCTCTTTGGCACCCAGCAGGACAAGCTGGCTGCTGTGATCCACAACCACTTTGTAACTCTTACCATCAACTGGCTCAGCTTCCCTTCCTCAGGATCCTGTCTTCCTCAGTCAAGAAGACACATTGTAAAGTCCAAAAGCATAGTTTATTAATGCATATAAAAGTAAAACAAGATAGCTAAGTAAAATCCATTGTGATGAACTTGTCCAGTTCAGCCATGAAAGATTACATCTTTAACAATCCCAAAACATTAGGATCCCAACTTGTTGCAGTTAAACCACTGCTGCCAGACACGCTCAAGCACTCACATCTTGAACAATAACATTCTAGACAAAGGCTTCTCTAGGCCCTTCCCATACTTCACCTTCTAGGTGTTAACCTCATGTTAATTGGATAATGCCTGTATGATGTATGCTAACCCAGCCTCTTGCTGTCCATCATCCACCACGTGACTATCTTTCCCAGCTTAACTATGTTTATAATTGTTATCAAGCCTTTCTCATAACAAAGTCTGTGTCCATGAGTTGTATCTTTGGGAAAATACATGTTTATGTCTGTGTTGGCCATCTGGTGTTAGATTTACTTTGTTTCTCTAGATGTTGTTCTCATGAGGAAAATTCCACACACACATCTTTACATTTCACCTTTGACTGTATAGCCCATCCATATCCTAACAGTAGGAACTCTCATGCATATAAATAAACTACTGTACAAAAAGTTTTTTATCACCAACATGCACCTGGTAGCATCAAAGAACTAAATGTGGTGTGACAAGGTGAGCAGGGAACAAAAAATGAGCAACTGGGGTAGGCTTCACCTGAGGTGACCTCACCTCTGTTCAAGCAGAGCAATGGGATCTACCCACCAATGACACTAAGGTAAACATGGAAGAGTCCCATCATCCATGAATCCACCAGACTTGAAGATACTTAAATATAAATATGGTTCTTAACTCTCAGCCCCATCAATTACATTTTGCCCTCATTAATTGGTGTTTGCACCAAGCAGTTAATCAACAAAAGTTTTAGTTGAACAAAATTACATCACTCAGCACTGGTCCAGAGTTACTTTGATTGCACAGACAGACTTGAATATGTTTTGTAGGAATGTGGTCATTGTCACTTTGGACAGCAATAACTTTTGTCATAATGGAAATGGCTCTAAAATTCTCACTTTCAAAAGTGGCGTTTTACCCTACAACGTGGAAAGCTGCTTGTTTGGAGTTCAAGCTGGTTGTAATGGGTAACATCTCCCATATCAGTGTGGTGATGATTGAGCAACTTGGATAGTTTCTTTAAAGTTTGAACTGAAACCTGAAGTAGATTCATTGGGATACTAACATGGGAGCCAATAGGCACCAATAAACAAATTAAACATAGGCCCTTTCCAGTCACCCAAAATGGACTAGGACACACTAAGCATATATAATCCACAACTAGTTTCATTTGGTCCTCAGCTAAAGCAGAACATGAAAGAGGATTTGTGTGTCTATCAGATGGAGACACTAATGCAATAGACCAACCTATCTAACGCTTTTGTATATAAACCTCCTGTGCACTCCTTTTGAAATAGTGGCCTGAAGAAACATAAGTCATGCAGAACTAGAAATATGTTTCTTTTAACCCAGACTCTGCTATTTATTGCTGCTGTTATAATTATTTCTATCCTGCCTTTCCCCAACTTTGGTACTCAAAATGGCTTACAGCAGTTAAGACAAACATAATGTAAAAAATTCCCACCATGTAAAAATTAAAAAAATCAATTAAATCAGCACAATGTGAAGTCAAAGACTTTCACAGCTGGTATCCATTGTTTTTTGTGGGGGGTTGGGGCTATGTGATCATGTTCTTGAAGAATTTATTCCTGACATTTCACCTGCATCTGTGGCTGGCATCTTTGGAGAATGGTAGCATGGAGGTGTGTGGGGTATACATACTATGTGATGCTTGGTTGATAGGAAGTGATTAGCTCAACCAAGGGTCATACAGTATATATATCCCACACACCTTCATGCTACCATTCCATGAAGATGCCAACCATAGATGCAGGTGAAACATCAAGAAAAAATTCTTCCAGAACATAGCCACATAGCCTGAAAAACCCATAAAAAACCATCACAAAATTAAAACCACTTTTAAAAAGAACAATTGAAAAACAACAACTACAAATAACTGTCCAGCACATTATACAAGGCTTATTTCTACAAAATTATAATAAACCCATTTTTCAAAGGCCTGGCAGAATAAAAAAGGGTTTTACCTACTTGTGGAAAGATAGTAAAGGAAGCCTGCCTAGACCCTCTGATATGGGAATTCCAGAACCTGGAGCAGCTACTGAGAAGGCCTTCTTAAATGTTCCCACCAAATGTACCTGTGAGAGTAGTGAGATAGATATCAAAGCCTCCTCAGAAGATCTCAAAATACAGTCTAGTTCATACAGGTGAATGCAGTTCTTCAGATAACCGAGACCTGAGCCATATACAGCTTCTAGGTCCTCACCAGCACATTTATAGTTATATCTCACACTATATTACAAGATCTTATGGCAGTATACTATTAGATATATTTTCTTTAGAAAATACATTATTCCTCTATGGAAGAAGAGGTTTTACTACTTCAATAAATTTAGTTTAATAAGTTTTGTTTCTAAAAGAAGAAAAAGGTGATGGTGGAGGAGGAGGAGGAGCAGCAGCAGGAGGAGAGACTTTACATTTTCCTTCTTTTGTTCTTTTTTGGCTTATCAGTTTTCACCTCTCTTCCCAGTCATTGGGATAGTTCAACATGTATGCTAGAAACAATAATGCTCTGTTAAGCCATTATTTATTATTATTTTATTTTCTTATATCCCACCTTTCTCCCAATATAGCAACTGAGTCAGTAGGAAAGAAGGAAGACTAATTACAGGTTCAATCAAGAAAGCCACAGTCTTCAGTTTGCAAAACCTAAGCAGAGCTGTCAACAACATGAATTCCTGGAGATGTGTTGCTCATAGAAGGATCTCCATGAATAAAAATGTGCTTGATGGCACATAGTGAAAACAACAGGAGGCCAGTCCTCCAAATACTAGAGTGCAACTTCCAGCAATCTTTCCCATTGTCTCTGTTAATGGGGCTGTCCGACAACACTTTGCCAAACCTACTTAACTCTGAATCAAATTGTTTGTCTCCACTAAAGCAGACTGAATCAAATGATCACTATAAATCTAAGGATACATCTACAATGTAGAAATAATGCAGTTTGACATCACTTTAAGTGCTGTAGCTCCATCCTATGGAATCCTGGAATTTGTAGTATTGCAAGGTCTTTAGCCTTCTCTGCCAGAGTGCTGGTGCCTCACAAAACTACAAATCCCAGGATTTTGTAGGAGGAACCCATGGCAATTAAAGTGGTGTCAAACTGCATGACTTCTACAGGGTAGATGCATCCTAAGCTGACTCGAATATATATAATATTGAAAAATCCCAGGGAAGCCCCTTTGACTTTTTTTAAAGAATATTTCCTCTGAAGTGAAATAAAAAAAGATAAATGAACATAGTAATGGTAAAAAAAAATACCTTTTTACTGGACATTTTCTCTGCCATCTTCTCTGGAAATAATAGAGGTTTGGAAAGAGAATTTAATTCATTTGAAAATTAGACTAGTGCAGGAGTCCTCCTAACTTGCCTCACCTAGGTCTATAACTGAATTAACCGTTGAAGAGGGTATTCTGCAAGGGTTTACTCATTTCTTTTCTTCTTTATATCCCCACCATACTACCCATAGGACACAAGACCTGAAGAATTATGTAGCACTTCACCTGATTTGGTGCAATATGTACCATTCATAAAATGTGAAGGCAGTATTCTGGGGCATGTCATTTCAAAATGCCTGGAGTGATATCAAAGGAGAGACTTTCTTTGAGCTATTTGCTGGTCACTGGGACAGAAATGACAAAGGATTCTGTCCATTAGTTTTTCAATACAGTGTTCAATACTAGTAGGAAATTGATGGTGTAACTGTGGCATCACATCGGGGAAACTTATGATGCGGACAATAGCACTTCCAATAAAAGGGCTTTTGATTTTCTGTGTGTCAAACGGTTTTAATATTAGGGCATTTCTAGGTCAATGAAGGGCTAATGTAGCATCATAAATCATATCTAAACAAGAGCCCTAAGTAGTATTTGGCTAAGGTCAGGAAATAAGATAAAGGTAGGTTTCTAAAGCAGTATGGGAGCTGCATTTATTCCACTGCCCCGAAACCCGACATTGACATAGCTGGCTGAGAAGAGTGAATAATAGGTGAATTAGAAATTAATGATTCCTCTGCTATGTAAATGGCAATTAAAGGACACGTCATGCTGCAGGCTCTGTCCTAACACTCTTCTCCATTTGTTTAGATTGAAATTCATAGGGCATGCTAATGTAGGGAAAGGATCCACACTCAGTCTTTATCGAAATTGCAAAACCTGGGCACACTGCAGTAACAAGTACATGTTGAATTCTTGTTCATAAAAGAACTTTCCTGTATAAAATAATATGTTGTGTCTAATCCTCATCGTATGAACAAATAATGATGGCACAAACCAGCCCCAAAGAAATGCATTATATCTTCAAAATAACAGCCCTGAAACTCAATAATTTACATTGATTTTTATCCTACACATCAAAGTGTTACTCTTAACAAAGCAACATGGACATTATTGTGTTGGTTCTTTTGCTGTTTCCTGAAAGATTTGGGGATGAACTGTTTTCCTCTCTTTTCATTGTGAAGATTAGACGTCATCAAAAAAAATTCCTTTTACCTCTAGTGCATGCAAATGAAATTAAGAAAAGATAACAAATTCAATGAGATGTAATGAGGAACAGAAAAGATGCCAATGAAAGGCATTCGTTTCTCCCTTTATGATGTTGTTAGCTTTCAGTAAATGGTGTGCACTGACTGCAGGACTCAGTTCAGACCTCAGTTCAGAACTGCCTAATTCAGATCAGATCTATTCAGAGGATGCCCAATTTACTTTACAGTTGGCCCTCTGTTTTCATGGGGTATCTATTCCAGACCCCTCACCACAAAAAAAGAGAGTTGCTGATATTCATGCCCCATAGGTTTGAATGGGGTGTTCCCCTGTGGGCACATGCAATCACACGCCCGTGGGGGCACGCCCCATTGATCTTAATGGAGGTTGCCCCTCTGTGAATATTTAAAACCACGGACCTCATGTCCACAAGAACAGAGGGCCAACTGTATATCTGAATCCTATTCACAGTTGAACAGTCTAGATCCTTGTCCTCCCATCAACTGTCTCTGAAACTAACTAATAACTATGGAGATTATTGCACATGACTTATCCCATCTTTTCCCCGACAGGACACACACACATTTAACTGTCAATGACAAATCTTACTGCATTCTTCCGTGGCTGGGAGTATGCAGCTGTATGCAGCTCGGGCTTATCCCATGGCTTTTCAAGGCAAATCCATGTCCGTGACCGCCCTCATACAGTCCATCCATCTGGCATGTAGTCTTCTGCTCTTTCTACTACCTTCTGCCTTTCCTAACGTAGGAGTTTATCACATGGGGACCATATGTACCTCCATCCCAATAATTATTAAAGTGGCCGCAACCCACAAAAGCGTGCAATGCATGAATGATTTTCACACGCAGAAATGCATTAGAAGCTCATTACTAAAGTGAGAAAGAGGGTAGAACACACATTTGGTTTTCACACAGATGTATATAAATCCTGATAATGGTTTGGGAATTACTTTTTTTGCACATGCACACAGAAGAAATAGCTGCATCACCAGAAATCACTCAGAATAATAAACAATTTTATTTACACAATTTTCTTTATAAAAATATACTGTACTGTCCCATACTTTCCAAGAAATGGTATCCAACCTAAGTAAAAAGAACAAAACATTACCCAAAGAAATAGGAAAGGTAGAAAAACAGCATAAAAGGCTGTGTCCCTCTCAGCAACCAGTGTCCTTGCCTTCCCTGAGTGGCTGTTTTTATAAGAGCCCTGGATAATGGAGAAGGGACATTCACACAGACTAGGGAGAAGCAAGCATTTTCTCTGTTCCTTCCTTTTCCTCAGCAACTGTTCCTTTAAGAGCCCTGGGTATTTGCTCCAAAGAACCATGGAAATTCTGGCAACAAGTACAGAAACGGAGAATCCAGCAAATGGCTTTCACATCAGAGCAATTGTGCAAAAAAAGTGAATTCATGAATGAAATGGAAATGAATTTACAGTATTTTCCCAAAAACGCCTTTTTGCCAGTTTATGTCACTTTCCTGCCAGATTCCAAGCAGTTTGCGCACATCGTTGTGTGAAAACCATTGGTGCAATTGAGCCTAACACACTGAATAACAGAGGGTTCTGACCCATTTTAACTTCCAATTTTCCCTGTGTTATAAACTCCATACTGTCTTTTCTAATGATTTGTGCCTTCTCGTGATGTGTCCAAAGTACAACACCCTCCATTTAATCATCTTGGCTTCTAGGGGTATTTCAGGCTTGATTTCTTCAAGAACCCACTTGTTTGTCTTTTTGGCTGACCATGCAGCCTGTCCATCCTCAGCACTCTTTTCCAGCACCACATCTCAGAGGAGTTTATTTGCTTCTTATCGGCTTTCTTTGCTGTCCAGCCCTCACATCCATACAAAATGATGGGGAATATCATGGCTTGGATGGTTCTAATATTAGTGCTCAATTGCATATACTACAATATTTTTTTTGTCTAATAAAGTTAACAGTTGCTAAACATTTCTCTTCCCTGTACTCCCATTATATGAAGAGACTGTAAAGAAATATATTATTTTTTGAAGACACCCTCTCTTTGGCTGCATCTACATCATAGTAATAATGCACCACTTTAAGTGCTTTAGCTCCTTCCTATGCAATACTGGGATTTGTAGTTTTACAAGGTTTTTAGCTTTCTCTGCAAAGAACGTTGGTGCTTCACAAAATTAAAAATCATAGGATTCTGGAGGACAGAGCCATGACAATTGAAATGGTGTCAAACTGTGTTATTTCTATGGGATCATTCGGATGTCTTCTTTTTCTAGCGGAATGATGTGAATTACCTCACTCACTCGTTCTGGGTTTGGTATTCATACAATGGAACTACATCTCTGTGTATCTCTTAGAATTCAGTTGCTGACATGTGATGGCAGTGGCAGCAATGTCGCCCTCCAGTTAACCCCCCCTCAGTGTTAAGAAGGGCTGCTGCCCACCTCCTGCAGCATCCCCCTGCCACTCCCCCTGCCTCTACCTGCTGCCTTTCCCAGAAAAGATATGGTGGGGGACAAGAGAGCATGAGTCCTCCTCTCCCTTTACCAGAGGCAAAAGATGCAGCAAGGCCAGGGTGGGCTGCCAAGTGGGCAGTGCCACATTCTAGGCCTTCTCATCTAGCACCAGCAACACCCACCTGGCAATAGAGAAATTGGAAGGAGCAGTAGCTACTGGCCAGGTTGGCTGAATGTATTCAAAATGTGTTCAAGGTATGCAGAGTTTAGTCCCGGGTCTATTCACATTGGTTATTCACACTGCCAATTATGCATATATATATATATATATATATATATATATATATATATAAAAGCAAAGTTCAGAAAAAAATCATCCTGGATTACTTTCACCATCTGAATAATTCCTATGTCTCCCTCCCTACCCCAAATCCTAGCAGACCTCCAGGACTGTTCTGATTTAGACTAAGGGCCAATGCAGATGGCCTGTTTGGAGCAGCAGAGAGCTGCATCAGGGAGCAACGGATCAGAGAGTGGTAGATCAGGGCTGTGGCAACCCCACGTCGTGGCCCCGATCCTTGCACGCTGTACCGGAAGGGCATCCTGATGCCACACAGTGTCCGGACAGCCGCACAGTCTCAGTTTGGTGTCAGGGTGGGGTTGGGGTGGCCAGCATGCAGCTGCCCCACCCCAACTTTACCCCCAGGCTGGCTGTTAGGCCCAAAATACACTGCAGAAATAATTGAATTTAAGACTGCTTTAACTGTCCTGGCTCAGTGCTAGGAATCCTGGAAATTGTAGTTTATTGTAGCACCAGAGCTTTCTAACAGAGAAGGCTAAATGTCTCACAAAACTATAGTTCCTAGGATTACCTAGCACTGAGCTAGGGGAGTTAAAGCAGTCCCAAACTGGATTATATCTGCAGTGTGTTTTGGACCTCAGTCTACTTTGAAAGAGTAATTTTGATTCATCCACACTTGAAGCACCCACGAGAGAGAGAGAGAGAGAGAGATGTTCTGAAAGCTGAGAATCTGTTAAAAGCTGTTGTCAAACACAAAAGATCCAAAGCCTTCTCTCATAAAACAAAAAGGCTTTAAGAGATGTGATATATAAGCAAAACTGCAATCCTGATTTATAAGATGTGGATGTTATAGTCAGATGAGTGTAAAAAATATTGTTTGGAACAAAGTAAAGTTAGACACATTTGTCATTTAAAACCTGCAAGTTCCTGCAATATTCTATGTTAGCTTGAGAAACAAATGGGCTTCTGGGAGCAAAAGCTGCATTGACAAATCCAGCAAAGAGCAATTTTCTGTCACTTAATGAAGGATGGAGTGGGGCCTTGATAAAGTACTCGCTCATTACAAGCATGTATGTGTGTGTGAGAGAGAGAGAGAGTATCTGTGTGAGAGATGAGAAGAAACTGTGTGAGTGTGTTGATGAAAGGATAATCTTGCTCTTTAAATGTGCCTGGACAAGTTAGCTAAAGGAAACCTTTATTTTTATTGCATATTTCTTTAGTCATGTTCAACCAAATGACACTGTGAGAAAGAGGGCATTTCTATCTTTTCTCTTCCCCAGCTTCCTTCTGTAATATTCAGAATTTATTCCTGGGCCTGTTGCACCTTTTTTTTTCTAGAGCACCAAGAACATTGATTGTCTGACAGAGGGGTGGGATATAAATAAAATTTATTATTATTATTATTATTATTATTATTATTCAGATGAAAAATTATGGGGCCTTTTCACACCACACAGTTATAGCACTCTGATTCCATTTCAGTGGCCATGGCAACATCCTAATGGAATCCTGGAGTTTGTAATTCAGAGAGGCAGTAGAGCTCACTGATTGAGAATTCTGAATTACCCTTTCTAAACTGCAAATTTCAGAATTTTGTAGCTTACAAGGATGACAGTCAATGTGGAATCATAGTGGCATAATCATGTAGTATGAAGGGGTCCTTGAGGTATACCAACATTTACTCATCTTTATACTGAGACCTCACACTTCTAAGTGACCAATGGGATCTGGAAGCCACATCGAGGTAACTTTTATTGTATAATTTATTTAATTTGGGGGACTGGGGGAGGTTTCCTTGATTTTTTTTATTGTCCTAATATAAACAAATATTTTCATGGCAATATGACAATAGTAACCTTAGTAAAAAGGTGAAGAATATACACACCTTTTCTCATCCTTGATAACAAAGAGTATATTGGTACATTGTGAAACCCTGATCAGGCATGGCCCAACCTACTGAAGAGTTATCACACTTTGGATCTATTCTTAAAAAGGTTAGTTTGTGCAGCAAAATTGGGGGTGAGGGACCTGTCCAAAAAGACAATTTTGGAACAGAAATCCAATTGCTGTTCTCAGCTAGAGCAGACCTATTGAATGAATTGGTAAATGGTAAGTCAACAAGTGTATAAATTGTTTCTGTAAATCTACTTTATTTGTAACTAATAATCTGATTCAGTCCTTACTATTTGCAGTGTTTCTAGTATAATCATTTCTAGCTACTTTAAATATCTGCAAACCATTCCCCACTATGTTTTGCTTCCTTTCCTATTCCCTTCTGCTTAGGTGGAACTGGTAATTTTTCAAGAAAAAGATTAGTTACCATTTAATTTGATTTCATGAGTCTGACTCATGTGTTCCCATGTGTTCCTTCGGAATTTCCTGTGAAAACTGATTATGCATCCTTTCTATCTAAATGTTTGAATTTGGATATCTCTATGTGAAACTAACATTTCTGAAAATCCAATGCCAATTGAGAGCAAAATATACAGTAGGAATAGATAAAACCCAGAGGTCTGGACTCTGTCCCTCCAACTTTTTTTTAATTTAGAGAGGTCTCTCATGACCCCATAAACCACAAGGCCATAATTTTCAATGCTTTTGCCTCCCACAGTTTGCTTGAGGTCCTACTGAACCCTCTAAACAATCAAGAAGTGATCAGAAGCCAGTTCCAGTTTTGAAGGGGGGGAAATCCCTGGGCCGAAAAGAGCCCAGAGGGCCTACAAAACATTCTAAAATTGACCTGCATGCCCTCTAAGGAATATGAGGGGCCATTTAATCTCATCTTTGTAAAAGAATTAAGGATGGCAAACACATGTGGAGTGCTGGGGTTGCTAGAGTGAAAACTGGAGTGGGCTCATGTACCTTTAATGGTTGTGCAGCAGAGGAAATTTCAACAAGTATTTGTCAAATAATGAGGTTGCTTGTCACCTCATAGTGTGAGATCTGTTGGAAAAAATATCTTCTATACATCCCTCTCTAACTTTTACTCTGACAACCCTAAGAGGTACCTCAGGAATGCATTTTGCTCATAGGATCTCCCTTACCCACCCTTGGTGTTAGAGCTTCTGGGTCTCTCAATGAAACCTTTGGGAAACAAACACTGATGGTCTTCCATGGGCTGATATTAGCATACATTACATCCCTCACACTGGATATGAGGTTTTCATTATCAGTGCCTAGCATCAGGCATGTTTTTGAGAGGTTACAATGAGCTGTGGAAACTAGGGCCTGAAAAACATGGCCTGGAAGGAGCAGCCAGTTTCTGCTTCATCTGACATCGGGTTGGAACTGCATAGCCTGCTCCCGAAGCAGGCCAGGTTTAATCTGCTCCTGAAAGGACTGGTTTTTCTCAACTTGGGGCAGCCTCAGTGCAGCTTCTGGCTGCTTTGAGGCATATGTCATGTAAACACCATGCCCTCAAAGTAGCCAGAAGCTACTTTATTTGGCCCGTATATTTCAGGTCAAGATAAGGGGTTATGCTGACCTAAGGACATGTGGAATAAACAGAACTAAAATAAATGATGAATGAGTTTGCTGATCAACTCCACACAGCCCTAAGCTCTTTGCATTTCCTCTCAAAATGGAGGCTAAGCAATTCCCATCACAAAAGTAATTAAGGACCACCTCTTCCACCTAATGTCAGGCTGTGTTTCTATTCATCCTTCCTGTCTAACTAGCCAGAGATGATCTTAAATTCTATTAATGTTTTGTCACTCCAGAGTTAAAGCCATCAGCTGATCTTGCCCCTTCTATCAATTCCATGGGGAATCCATCAAAATTTTTGTTGCACCGTATGGTAGCATTAAGTATGCCTCAAAGCTATGAACTAGGATATAAATATGAGCCCCAGCTCTAGCCACATATGTGCACAGAGCATTCCTTTGACTCACTATCTGCCTCTGCAGATGGCGCAAAGCGCCGTCTTGGAGCCATGGAAAGGGAGGGGCAGCTGGCTGCCGACCACCCCAAACCCTTCCTGAGGATGTCATCAGAGCACTCACTGTTGCACACGGGGAGTGCTCTGATGATGTCCTCCTGGCCAAGCCTCTGCACTGACTGAGCCAGAAAAGACATGGAAAAGCCGAGTGACGGCTCTTCTGGCGCCCTTTCTGGGGCTTGGGAAAGAAGCATTATTTTAGCACTCCTTTCCCAGCTGCTGAAAGGGTGGATTTGGGCCGAGGCATGGGGCAATCCTCAGCTTCCACGGCCGCCCCTCTGTAGAAGCCCTACGTAACCTTCAGATGCTGTCTGAGCCACTCTCCATCTAATAATAATAATAATAATAATAATAATAAATAAATTTATTTCTAGCCCGCCCCTCTGCTTGGCAACCGGGGTGGGGTACAACATATTAAAACAGGCAACAGTTAAAAAACATTCCCTCAACCCTCTCCCCGGCCCACTCCCCTTAAAACGGAATTAAACAAGCAAAGATTAAAATACAATGATACAATAAAATATAAAAATAGAATAAAAACAGGAAGCAGCAACAATACAAGGGAGAGGGGTGGCAGTCACTCTGATTGGGCCGGGAGGTTATTCTGGGAAGGCTTGCCGGAAGAGATCCGTCTTTACTGCTTTGTTAAAGGCAGCAAGGGTGGTAATAAGACGAATCTCATCCGACAGGCCATTCCATATTCTGGGAGCAGTTGCAGAGAAGGTCCTCTGGGAGGTCTGTGCCAGCCTGGTCTTCATAGGCTGCAGCAGATTCCTCCCAGAGGACCGAAGGGCGTGGGGGGGATCGTATGGGAAGAGGCGGTCCCTGAGATAAGTTGGACCCAAGCCAAGCCATGTAGGGCTTTAAAGATTAAAACCAGCACCTTGTACTGTGCCCGGAAACTAATCGGCAGCCAGTGGAGGGATTTAAGCACTGGTGTTATGTGCTCCCTCCTCGATGTTCCAGAGATTAACCTGGCTGCCATATTTTGCACCAGTTGCAGTTTCCGGGTTAGCCACAAGGGTAGCCCCATGTAGAGTGCGTTGCAGTAAGCCAGACGTGAGGTTACCAGAGCATGCACCACAGTTTACAGATCCCTCATGTCCAGATAAGGGCGCAGTTGGCGTATCAACCAAAGCTGGTAACAGGCACTCCTGACCGTCGCATTCACCTGACTAGTCATGTGAAGTGACGAATCTAGGAGTACCCCCATACTGCGAACACAGTCCTTAAAGGAGAGTGTGACTCCATCCAGGACTGGAGACTGTATTCCAAAACCTGGTTTCGGGCCTGTGACTGTTAGTACCTCCGTTTTGTCTGGATTTAACTTCAATCTGTTTTTCCTCATCCAATCCATTACCGCTCTGAGACAGTCATTGAGAGGAAAGATGCCATCTGAAGTCTGAATTGATGATCTGGTCATGGAGAAGTATATCTGGGTGTCATCAGCGTATGAATGATCTCTCCCAGCAGCTTCATGTAGATGTTAAATAATGTCAGGGACAGGATGGCGCCCTAGGGGACGCCACAATTAAGCTCTATTTTAGAAGAGCAACTGTCCCCGAGCCTCAGCCTCTGGGATCTACCCGAGAGAAAGGAACGGAACCACTGCAGGGCAGTGCCTCCAATTCCTAACTCTTTCAGGCTATCCAAGAGGATGGCATGATCAATTGTATCAAGGGCCACTGAGAGGTCCAAGAGCACCAGCAGGGTCACACTACCTGTCGATGCCCAGGCGGAGGTCATCGGTCAGAGCAACCATGGCAGTCTCAACTCCATATCCTGTCCTGAAGCCGGTTTGAAATGGATCAAGATAATCAGTTTCATCCAAGACTGCCTGGAGTTGGGAAGCAACTGCCCTCTCAATCACCTTGCTCAAGAAAGGGAGCAAGGAGACTGGTCTGTAATTATTTCTATCCAGGGGGTCCAGGGAAGGTTTTTTCAGGAGAGGCCTAACTGCTGCCTCCTTCAGACAGGTTATGTCCCGAAGGAGCACTTTCAACACGTCCCCCCCCCCCGGATGACCAGCCAAGATGGATATGGATTGAGGGGGCAAGTCGTCTTCCTCATCCTTCCCAGGAGCTTGTCCACGTCATCGGTACTCACAGATTGAAATTAATCCAGTAAATTACCATCAACGGAGTTGCTGGACACCTCGTCTATGGATTCTGCCAAAACACTGGCGTCCAAGTCGGCTCTTATCCCCAAAATATCCCTGGTTTTCAGGCTGAGGTACATACACTCGATGCAGGTTGTTTTCCGGATAGGCTTCCTGGTCAGGGTCAGGTTGTTTCTCTAAACCAGGGCCACATAACCCCCCACCCACTTTCCCTTACCTACTCACTAACCGTATACCCAGCCGGGAGAGCCTGTACCCATGTCACCATGCTGGCATCTCCCAGCCAGGTCTTGGTAAAGCATGCTAGGTCGGCCGCCTCATCCAGCAGGAGATCATGGATAATATGGGTCTTATTTTTGACCAACCTGGCATTGCAAAGGAGCAGAGTAAGGGTCTGAGGAATGGTTGGTGCGCTCTCCAAGTTATCCTGGGAAACAGAGTGAACTGAAGAAGGGATAGGTATTAAGCATCGATCCCTTCTTTTGTAACATTTCTTCACTCTGTTACCACCATACCTTCCCTGCCCCCACACAACCTCAATCTTCCATGGACCTATCATCAGGATTGGTAATTATTGCCCCTCTAAATATCAATCTCTCGCTATCCAACCTTCCATGACTTTCTTTCTTTTAACTTTGTACGGATCCCAAGGGTGCAATGGTTTCGTAGTTTGCATTCACCTTTGCACATTTCTAAATAAAACTCTCTTATTCATTGAGGGGCAAAGCAGATTGCCCTGAAGAAGTGGCTTCTGGCCTCCCCTTTGAGTGCCGGATTGGGGTTGCGACAACCGCATACCGCAGCCCCAATCCAGCATTTTTCCAGCCCAAAAAGAAGCAGCAAAATGCCACTCCTTTTTGGGACAGAAAAAAAACTGCCCCTTTCACTACTGCCATGGCTCTTCTGCATTCCTGTGATATGTAGTGTGTAATTGCTGTGCTGCAGGCATGTCCCAACACTGCCCACCATCTGGTCAGGTGGGTGGCATGATACCAGCTTGAGGGTGGAGTTGGGGCATGTGGTGTGCAGTTGTCCCACCCCCAAGTCTCTCATCCAAGTACTAACCAGGGCTGACCCTACTTAGTTTCCAAGATCAATGTGATCTGGTGCCTTTAGGGTATTTAGCTGGATAATGGGACTGGGACATAAATCTGTTAGAAACAAGAAAGCTCCACATCTATATATAGCACTACGGGGGATTTCAGACTGCCAGAAATAGTGCAAATTGAGTCCACTTTTAGGGTTAGGGTTAGTGCTAGGGAATCATGGGAATTGGCTTTTTTCTGGGACATTGAGCCTTCTCTGTCAGAGAGCTCTGGTGCCACAATAAACTACACTTCCCATGATTCCCTAGCCCTAACCCTAACCCTAAAAGTGGACTCAATTTGCACTATTTCTGGCAGTCTGCAACCCCCCTACATCTGTCACCATATGGCCAGACAAACCTTAGTTGAGATCCTTTACTATGTAAAGTTTTAAGACCACAGAGCACTCTCAAACAGTTGTGGATTGTTATTATCATTACAATTGGATAAAACTTGACAATTAGGGATTTTTTTGGGGGGGGGGAGGCATTGTATTTGGATACCCCTGGATTTGAAAACCTAAACAATAATTTTCTTTGCTTGGTTGACATTATCGTCATCATTGTTTGCAAAAGGTATTTTGAGAGGTGCCTCAGATCATGTATCCAGGATGCTCTGAACAGGCCAAAACACTGTAAATATGCACTTAAAAAAAAAAAAAAACACCTATGGTCTGAACCAGAGAAAATCTAGGATGTTTCCACCAGTCAATTAAAAATGCAGATGTACTTTTGAATAACTTTGACACGATCTACATCTACGATCCTTCTAGGACCCTCATCCATATTAATGGATATCACTCCAGCAAGTTATGGAAATGTTCTAGGCTTTCAGCAATAAAATTATAGATCTCTGGAAGTTTCAGGATGGTGCAGAACATTTCTTAAACAGAATTTCAGGAACTAAACTTGTCATCAACCCCAAGCCCTGAAAGTTTTAGTGAAGAGCCAAGTTTTAATTTGGCACTGAAATGAGGTATCATTGCCAATCAACAAAAATTCCAAAAAATAATAACAAATCAGCCAGGAAAGCCAACTGCTATTATTCTGCATTTCTGCTTTCTCTGTTTTAAAACATCCCAAATCCTCACACATATATTTTTTTCTTTTTTTCAAACTAGCTTCAACTACTTCAAACTTCAGAGCTTCACTTAGCCCAGTAAGAGGCAGCTTGTCTTCCTACTCTGGCACAATGTTGTCCTTTCCAGTGGAAAGAATATGTGTTTTAGCTCCACATCAAAGGTTTGCTTTGTGATAGCAATCCATTCTTTTAGTCATCAAAGAAGGACTTTCCTAGATGGGATATTCTTTGGATTTTATTAACTCCCACCCCAAACTGTATACCAGGCAGTCACTCAGAGGTTATTCACACAATGAAAATAATCTAGGATGAATTCGGGATTAATCTTTGTTGTTCACACACATCCTGAATGCACTTGAATACATTTTTTGTGAGGGGGACTGCCAAAGATCCACTTACCCTGGGATAATGGATATCTGGTTTTTGCCCAGGTTTTTACAAAATATTCACATTGCTGGCTGTGTGAGCCATGATGCAAAAAGACCCACATAGACTTGGGATAGAACTCTCCATTGCCTTTAATGGATTTTGAATGCATTTGCATCATCAAAAGCTCATGTGGTTGAGAAAGCACCTCCCTTTCCTCAGCAAAACATTCACTGCTGGGAAGAAAAGAAGGAAAGAGAGAGGAAAAGGGAGGAGAGATAAAAAGAGATGCCGACCTCCTCAAGTGGATGCTTGTCCTGCTGAGGGATGCTGGTGGTTGCAGGGACAAGGGAAGAGTGCCCACACATGTGAGCAACTGAACTCTCAGAAATGTGGAGTGATGCAGTTCCAGAAAGATATGGTTCCATGATGTGAATAACAAACCTGAAATGTGTGAGTGAGGTTATTTGCATCATTCCAGTTAAAAAAACAAAAAACAAAAACAACTGTATGTGAATGTGGCCTCAGTCTCTCAAAGAGACACACAGATTTTCTCACTTTGGATTTCAGATTCCATCTCTGTTTTCCTAAAAAGGGATCAATATTGCTGGGGATATATCCTGATGTCTTTATGTAGATGCCTGTGCTTTCAAAATGTGGATAAATTTTGAGAGAAAATTTGGTAAGATTACCTTTTATATGATAACAGCAGCAAGATCTGTTCTAGCAAGGAAATGGAAAAGTAAAGAAGAACCAACCTTAAATAAACGGCTGATTAAACTATATGATGTAATGGAATTAGACAAATTGACATGTCTGTTGAGGGATCAAACAAGAAACAGATACAAAAAGAATGGTCATTAATAACTAAATACTTCTCACAAAGGTGGAGAGAAAAGAGTGTAATAGCTTTAAGAAAATAAAAACAGAACAATATTGAAAGAATGCCCAACTACCGGATGTTGCATATAATATTGTCTTAGCTGAAGAAATAAAGGAATGCCCAGGACTTAATATCATAGTGTGGGAATGGAGAAAAGGTTATAAGGAAAGATATCTGAAATATAACTGAATTGTAAGGATGAAATATGTATATATGAATTAATTTGTAAGAAAATTTATTTGAATATCAGAAAGTCAGAATGAGATTTAATTGAAATATTCATAGTAAAGAAGGGGAAGTCATTTTAAATTTGTTTTTATGTTTTTATATGTTTTTAATAGAATAGGAATGGATGTCTAAAGTAGTTATGTTAACAAACCCATATGTACTTTTGTATGTACATATATAATATCCTTTAAAAATCGATACATTTTATTTTAATTTTATTTTAAGGCTTAGTTTTATTGATTCTTTTCTCTCCACCCTCTTGAACAAAGGGTATGAATGTGAACACAGAGCTCACACCAATGACCATAGAAAAAGTTGCAATGTTAAAGCGGGTCTGATAAAGGCATTTTTATTTTGCAATAATGTATTATACTTAAGTGTCAGCTCTCCATAGCCATGAATCCACAGCTTGAAAATACTTGTTTTTCTAAATTCCAAAAAGCAAACCTTGATTTTGCTGTTTTATATAAGAGGTACCATTTTACCATGCCATGCTATATAATCGGACCTGAGCATCCTAGGATTTTGGTATCCCCAAAGGGCACCAAGTAGGCCCTTTGAACACCAAGGGCTTACTTTATTGTTAAAAATGCTGCATATGTGGGTGCACAGAGAGTTATTTTTATTCATTTATTTTGGCTTTGTATTTCTAAGGCTTTCCTAAATCCAATACATATATTCCAATGGTTCTCTTAAAACAGTAATTGTGTGTATTCTTTCCTATTATTACAGTTGCAACCATTTTACCTGACCACACATGTGTTCAAGGTTTCCTCTGAGAAATGTTAGAATATATGAGTTACACATTCCACAGCTAGGGTGCCACAACCAAGAAGACTTCCTCTCATATTTCCATATAATGCTTTGTACCAAGTGATGGGACAAAAAAGAAGAGGCAGATCCCATTGCTTGACTGTACTTTTTATCCTGTCTATGGGGAATGCAGACGGGTGGCCCTGGGCTCCATTCAGAGCCAGCAAAAAGGGTGCCCTAAGAGCTGACATGCAGCTCTTTAGTGACCCTTCCAGTGCAGCGCATCAAAAGGCTGTGCCAGAGGGATGTCCTGATGCTGCATGCTGTCCGTAATGGTGCGTGGCATCAGGACGTCTTCAGGGAGGGGTTGAGGCAGCCAGTCTGTGGCTGCCCCTCACCATCCCTGCCTCCAGGATGGCCCAAAGGGCCCATCTGTAGAGGCCCTATATGTACTTATTTTTCCTTTCCATTATTGCACTTTTCTTCTTCTTCTTCCCTTTCTAGTACTTTTGTTAGCTCAAAAGACTGAGAACCAGACTACCTGTACTCAAAAATGTATACATCCTTACTTTGTAATTTGTATCAAGGATGGTGATGTTCAAGTTTGAAGGAGATGTGGAAAGAAGAAATGTAACCCAGGAACCCTTGATGCAATTTTATGAAACATAACTTATCTGAAGCTGCTATGGGCATTGGAGCAAAATCTCCCATTAGTGCCATAAGGGACCTCCCCACCCCACATCAAATAGGAAAAAAGAGAAAGAGAAAGTTTGCAGTTCCTGCACAGAATACATTATACAATGTGCCAAGAGTGTCTGAATCCCTGCAAAGTAAAATTATCTCATGAGCACCATGCATTGTTTAATACACTACTATACAGTATCCCAATTCACTACTTTTAAAATAAACTGCTTTGAAAGAAAGAAAAACATACTTAAATTCCAGGATTCAACTGGACAGAAATGTGTATTTGTGTGTAAATATCCCCCATTGTTATTCTGCCTACTTAAATAATAACTTGGAATATATAACATGCAATATCTTACATTACTTTGAAAAGCACAGGCTGTGTTAAGCAGCCTTTCACGAGCTGTCACAGATGAGGCCAATAAGCACATCCTGGCTTAACACACATCAAGGGTTGCCAAGGATACACCGTCAAGGGACGAGGGTCAGGAGTCAAACTGACCAATATTGAGTAAATTACATTGGTTCAAATGATTCCCCCTGAGCTAGTAATGATATGGCATGAACATAGTTTTGGTCTAAAGACTAATAAATACTGCCATTGAAGGCTCAAGAGGAGACAAGGCATGTAAAATTATATGGTGGAAATAAGCCATTGGCTTATGACAGTGTGTTATGTTTGTGTGTGTGCACAAATATATGTGTGGGAGAGAGAGAGAGAGAGAGAGATAGTATGGAGATGCATCTAGCCATCATTATTTTTTTTTCCACAGGACAGCAATAAGAGAGTAAAAGAATTCAATACTTGCTTACCCTTAATGAGAAAAAAGTATATAAACAGGACAGCAGTCACAGCAGTTCTACAATAGCACAGTGATTGTGTATTTTCTAAAAGTCATTCATTTCCAGAGATAAAATATTTATAATATTGGACAATGTAGTAAATGTGTATGGGATGCAACAAGCAGATATATTTTCATCTTGGAAAACTTATAGTCCAATAACAATGTTTGCTTTGCAAAACAAATTATATTGAAACTGTGGTAGAGTGTCCAGATCGACAAAAAGAATTTCTATATTTTTCTCCACTACTGAGTTATCTATACATACACAGACTTACAACAGAACAGCCTTTTTCAACCAGGTGCCCCCGAGAGGTGTCAGAGTGTAACTCTCATCATCCTTAAACAACATGGCTGCTGGTTGTCCTCACTGGAAGTGATAGGCCTTGTACCCTAAAATATTTAGATGGTGTCAAGTTGCATGAGTTATATAGGATGAAATATGAACCTAAAATATCAAACAAGATGTTGAACTCTTCCTTGTTCATTTGAATAAATTTGTACAATTATTTCTAGAGTCTGTACTGATATGATTGAATGCTACAAGGAAGCTGTGGCTGCTTGAGGTCTGTATCTATAGAAACGATGAAGAGTGACTGAGGAGGGAAACAGACAGGCGGCCCTGGGCCACCCCCGAAAGTGGAGGATCGAGGCCGAGGCTGCCGGACACCTCGGCCTCGATCCTCCCTTTCACCGCCTGTGAAAGGAGAGCTAAAATAGCGCTTCTTCCGCAAGCCGCGAAAGGGGCGCCCCAAGAGGTGTGGTGTGCCTCTTCGGTGTCTCTTCCAGCTCAGCATGTCTGGATGCTGAGCCGGAAGGACATCATTGGAGTGCCCATCGTACGGATGGGCTGTCACTCCAATAACATCCTCAGGAAGGGGATGGGGCGCCCAGCGTCCAGCTGCCCCTCCCCTTCCTGGGATTGAGGATGTCATTTCTCACCGTCTGCATTCCCCCCTATAAAAGAAAAATCTCAAAAGATCAAGTGAAAAGGGTATGAACAGAGATTTGAAGTAATTGGTTACCATAATGACTATTAACAGTAACAAATTACTTCTGGGGGGCAAGGGTCAATGTCACTGGGTTTTGAGAAAAATGGAACAACAGAGGGTTTTACTCTTGCAAGTTTGCATGTGTATGTGTGTGTGTATACTTGGTAGGGATGGAATGACTATTCAGAACAATTTTTAAAATGATAGAAAAATATTTTTCCTAGTGTGGAATCTAGGCTGACAGGAATGTTTCTTGTATTAAAAAAACAACACTGACATACAAATTTTATACAAAATAAATTTTAAACTTTGAATAGTCTTCAAAATTGTGCCATTGTCAAAGACTCTCCTGAAGTGGGAAGAAAATTGCTAAATTTAGGGGCTCTGCAGACAGTGCAAAGCCCCGTCTTGGAGCCAGGGAAGGGGAGGGGCAGCCACACGCCGGGCACCCCAACCTCTTCCTAAGGACCTCATCAGAGCACAGCATCCAGACACACTGCACTGGAAGATGCGCAAAAGAGCTGCATGGTGGCTCTTTGGGCTCCCTTTTCACCACCTGGGAAAAGAGCGCTATTTTGGTGCTCCTTTCCCAGTTGCCAAAAGGATTGGGGCCGAAGTGTGGGGCAGTCTCTGCCCCAATCCTCCCCTTCCTAGGGCAGCCCATGGCTGCCCCTCTGCATCCCCCTTTCCTCATTGCTTTTTTCAAAGGGGAAATTGCTGAAGAATTGCACCCCTAACTCATTGGTCATGTTGAGAGAACTGTTTTCTTTCTCTACCCATGGCTGGGGTTGCCTAATTCCTTCCTTCCTTCCTCTAAGCAAGAGCCATCTGCCACAGAGCACCACAGGCTATCGTTACATGGTTATATTCATTCCATTATTGCATGAGAGCAACACAGCCAGGAAGTACTAAGTGTTGTATACTTTGAGTAATTTGAAGTATTTTGAATGCTTTAACATTCCCAAGAAATTCTGGCATCTAACCATAATTCCTGCCTTCATTACTTTCCATTAACACTAATGGAAGTCTGTAGTATTGCTTGGTCCAGATTCCTGCCTTTAAAAACAGGGGGGAAAACCTGCATGGGCAGCACACTCAGGGAAATGACACACAAGGAGAAGTGTTCTTTATAGTAGAGACTCCTAAGGGCTTTAAAGATAAGTCTTAGCTTGAATTAGGTGTGGGAGCTCATAGTGCAGTTCCTGGGGAACAAGATAAATTCATGCCTTGACTTATATCAAGAACCATTTCACACTACACACATGTGGAAAAGTAGAATTTGCAGTTCAGGGAGGTTCTCAGAATTCTCAGTCAGACAGCTATATTGCCTAACCAAACTACAAGCCCCAGGATTCCATAGGATGTAAGCATGGCAGTTAAAATGAAATTATGATATTGGCTAGAAGCCTACTGGGTAGTTATGAATTTGTAACTGAGAGTTACACATTTTTAACTGCTTTGTATTGATGACCCCTATGTATCTCCTAATTTAAGGGATATTTAGAAACCATAAATATCTACCCAGTCCCCACCTATTGGTCAGCAGCTGCTATGAGCAATGGCATTCTGTTCTCCACCACAGAGGAAAGACCTGAGTGATGTTCTCACCCTCCCCGATGTAAGTGATCTCAGCTGTGATGACGGTTTGTAACAGAGACTCTGTTGCAATGGAGTTCACTCATATAAGGGGGTAAGAATAGTAGGGCCTCTGCAGACAGACGGCTCTGGGCTGCCCCGGGAAGCAGCGGATTGGGGCCATGGCAACCCCACGCCATGGCCCCAATCATCCCTTTTGCCACCCCAAAAGAGTGGCAAAATTATACTCCTTTTAGGGGTGGCAAAAGGCCACCCTAAAAGCTGGCTCTGCGACTCTTTGGTGCCCTTTCAGAACAGTGTGTTTGAACACTGTGCCAGAAGGTCATCTTGATTGTGTGTGCCATGTGTAATGGCACACGGTATCAGGATGGTGTTGGCGTGGGGTTGGGGCGGCCGGCATGCAGCTGTCCCCCTCAACTCTACCTCCAGGGTGGCCCTTTGCTCCAATCTGCAGAGGCTCCAAGTCAACCACTTCCCAAGCAAAAGGGAAGTAGAGCCCCATTGATCACAGTGGCTGCTGACTGGTAAATGGGGATGGGGGGGTGTTGGGCTAGGATTCACTCTGTAGCTATGTAACTATTACTGTTACATAGCAACATAGTGCATAGAGGATTCTGGCTGCTATAAGTGTTCAGTGCAGCATGAAAAGGCCCCAATGAAATGTCCCCAAGCCACCTGTTTATCATGTTTCTCTTCATTTTGGGGAAGTCATAAAAAATTGTGCAGTTTTACAAGATTATTTGTTATTTGTGTCTGTGTATTTGTGATTTACTGCTAGAACTTAAAATGTACAAGCAAAAAATGTTCCAGCCTCTGTCTTCTTAGCAATAGCAGCTTCATTTATATACCACTTCATACCACACTATGCAGTCTCTAAGCAGTTTACAACTGTAAGTTAATTGCCCCCAACAAGCTAGGTACTCATTTTAGTGACCTCGGAAGGATGCAAGCCTGAGTCAAGCCTGAGCCCTGGCTGGTATTGAACTCGCAACCTTGTGGGCGGCATGGACATCTGTGGCATCCTCCCAGGGATGCTCATCAATAAAGCACATGCTGATTTTCTTTCGGAATTCCCTGGTGCACTCCATTAGCCCTCATATGTTTGCAGTGTGGTCCCTAGTGCTTCTTCCTTTCCCGAACCCTGCTTGGATCTCTGGGATTTCTCTTTCCATGTATGTTTGGAGTCTATGGGCCTAAGCAGACTGGCAGAAATAGTGCACATTAAATTGAGGCACTGCCCTGGCTCAGTGCTAGGGAATCATGGGAACTGTATTTTTTTCTGGGACATTGAGCCTTCTCTGTCAGAGAGCTCTGGTGCCACAATAAATTACAGTTCCCATGATTCCTTAGCCCTGAGCCAGGGCAGTGCCTCAATTTAATGTGCACTATTTCTGGCAGTCTGCTTAGGCCCTAAGTTGCAGAATTTTGAGTATGATTTTGCTTGCGTGGGAGATTAATGCTATGGTCCTATAGTTGTTGGAGTCTTTTGTGCCTCCTTTTTTTGTGGATGGGGATGTATATTGTCAACATATGTTGGTTAGCAGTAGAGTTGACTCTGTCAGTGTGGATTTCAGCAGTTTGATTGGAATATCTCTGTTCCTGATGACTTGTTTTTGTGCCATTTTTCTTATTGCTGCTTCCAGCTCACTTTTTAGAATTCAGGGTTCATCTTCTTATGGCTTTTGTTCCATGTATCCTTCATTTTGTCACCTCTTTTATATGGGGATTATCACACATCCTTTTCCCATCCTTATTGTGCAATCACGTGAAACATATCAAATGATATTGCACTTCTCTGGTCATTATCCCATCAGTGAATTGGAATTGTCCTGTCATTTTTCATTAATGGAGGTTTCTATTATTCAAAATAGACAGGACAATTCCACTTCATTGACAGAATAATGATGGGATAATCGCGATATGTGTGATAGTCTTTTGTGTGATCACCCAATAAGGACGGGATGATAATAATAATAATAATAATAATAATAATAATAATAATAAATTTTATTTATGTTTCCCACTTCTCCCTGCAGATCAAGGTGGGATTACATCAGTAAAAATATAATACAAATATCAAAAAGTACAATCAATAAAATAATCACATTGTTAATAACTCAGACATCATTAAAAACCGAAAAACCAAGCAATCGAAACAAATAGTGCATTTTTAAGTTAGAAATTTACTGTAGGAGATCAGGTGGATAAGGATGGGAGCGATCCACTTCGCTCTCATCCTTTGTCCCCCTGTCTGGTAATCTCCTATAACTCTTCTGTGTATCACATCCAGCATCTTTTTATTCCTTCCTGGTCTTGAATTATGTTATTTTTATTGTCATAGAGCATCCTGGTTCTTGGTTTGAACTTTCCTTTGATTTCCTTTCTTTGCCATTCTCGTCCTCCTTCTCCTTCTTCTCTTCTTTCTAGCATTTTGTTGGATACAGTCCCATGTCTGAATTTTCATGCAAATTGATTTTCTTCTCTAAATAAGGATAGGAACCATATATGTAAAAGATGCAGCAAAGTATTTAGGTTACTTAGTACATCATCATTTTATGTTTACCATTTTTCATTTTTCATTCAAAGATGGGGAGATCACTTTTTTTTTTTAAAAAAAAAGCAAATTAAATCAAATTCAATATGCATTCCAAATCACTTTGCAATGGACATAACTGAAGTTTGTGAAATGCTTTAAATAGTTATCATAAATGCCTGTTGACCCTTAACTATAGCAAGCACTGCAAATGCAACATCAAAGTTATTGCACAAGTTAATGAGGCCTTAAATTGGGATATTTTATAAGATCCTAGTATTTCATTAGTACAGTATACAGCTGTTAGATGTATCATCTTAGTGTACAATGACTGAACTCTTTAATTGGCCACTTAAGGAAAAAGCCTAGCCACTTAAGATCTCAGTGTCTTGAAAGCAAATGTTTTGTGAAGTAAGGGTGGATCATAGGAAAACCATTACTGTGTTTTTGTTAGCTAATTGAAGTGCAAATAGTACATCAATATCATCATTGGCAATTTTGCCACTAATTTTAACAAGGTCAAGATTATACTCACTATATTGGCAGTTTTGCATATTAATACATGTTTTGCTCCTTTCATCAGCAGAACATATTAGTTGTTCACACAGATTCCTGCAGTCATTAATTGTTTATAGGAACATCCTGACATACAGATGCCTTCCCCAACCTGCACCCTCCAAATACATTGAACTATACATTCTACAAAGTTCTATAGCTCAATACATTTTTTGGACACCAGATTGGAGAAGGATGGCATACAGTACAGTTAAACTCAATAAGTAACAGAAATAATTGAAAAGCCAAGAAGGAGAATCACAGGAATGATACAATGTATAATCTGCTAGCCTGTTCCTTGCTAGTTATTCTGTTAATACCTCCCTTCCTCTCAGGATAAATATATTGTTGGTCTTTGTTTTGAAGTCTGACACCACTGTGAGCAAACCTTATATAAAATAATAAGTATCACCATATGATTATGTAAATATAATATTTTGATTGTCTTCAGAAACAACTAATAAATCAATCAAGTCTTCTTGCTTCTAACCTGTGTACAGCCCAGATTGACATGGATGCTAGTAATCTGGAAATTAGCAAGTTCTAAGAGGAAAGAAATGAAGTGCTGAAAATTCTGTTCCCAGGTTAACTACTAAGTGCTGCCAGTGCAGTGGCTGATGGTATATTTGGCCTGAAACAGACAGGCCAAAAAACACAGTTTCCAGCTGCATTTGGGGCATAGTCTTTAGATGATGCATGCCCTGAATGCAGAGAGAAACCTTATCAGACCCATGTCTTTCCCAAAGAACTGGGCCAAAAAGGAGAGGTAAAATACTGCTCCTTTTGCTGGCCCAGTTCAAAACTGAGGTGGCAGCCTGGACCAGGATCAGGCACATGTGGTTGTCACAGCACCAGCATGAATCATGCCAGTGCAGTAATGGACCACATATGTTGGCCTGTCTGTTTTGGGCCAATATCTCCCAGGTTTATAATATATCTCATTCCTCCCAATGCAACAATGGAATAGAAATTTATGAAGAGCAGAAGAGGCAAATAAATCTATGATGCAGCTGTGTTCACCTCATCCCATAGTGAAGAACTGTGTCAAGTGTTCCACAATTACAGAGAAACTTTTGTTGTGCAAAGTGAAATAGTCCAAGATTTGTTGTTACTTAAATTGTTTGGGTGGCCTCCAAAATTGTTGTTCCCTGAGAGATAGCACTTCTTTTCATGGAAGGGCAGCTGAACTCAAGGAAATTTTGGTGTTTGGAAATACATCTGCTAAGACTACAACTCTCATTCAGTAGAAATTCCTTCTTGGGCTGAACAAAAATTTTCCAGAACATATTTTTAAAGAACATTTTCTTTTTCTCACCTTGTTCAGGGGAGCAAAGACATTTTGCAGAATTTTCTCTTGAGACTGTCCACCATTTGGGAGATGGAGGAATGGCCATTGTCCAATTTGAAATAATAGGCCAACAAATAAATGATCAAAACCAGGTATGGTTTGTATAATTTTCTTTGCCTCATTCATTTAATCAAATTCTTTTATGATATAAAAAAAATGGTTAAACTCAGCCCTGACTGAATTCAAATGCAATGAATAACTGTAAATTTTGTGCATGTTATGAATCCCTTCCTCATAACTGCTGTTTGGCTGTTAGTTTCCTATTTTCTTCTGTCTCTAACAACAGTTGCTGAAATGAAGTAAAAGTACGAATTGTCAGTCCTGACCCTAGTTTGTCTATATAAATGATAAACTGTTCTTCATTCCCAATGAAATCTGTCCAAGTTGTGTGAAGTTTTCTGAAGAGTGAATAGCCTCCTAATTCATTGGGTCTGCTTGCAAAGACTAGAAGCTAATGTTCTTTGAGTCCCACTTCCATTTTCTTCCGTTCTTTGTTCTTAGTGAGTTCCAAGATCATGTATTTCCTTCTCTCACAGAAATGCACTCCAGTTTTGTTGCACTGTTGTTAATTAGCACATTTATTTGAGAAATTTGCCTGATTGGCTCTTTGACATATCCCATTTAGCATCCCATTGGTTAGTCCCAACTGGAGTGGATCCATTCAATCAATTGTTCAATAGTGAGTCAACATGGATATAAATTTAACAGATTCAAAGGGGCTTCTTCTTGTCTAAGAAGAATTTAGACCTCCATGTGTCTTTCTGGGTTTTCCCCATTTATGAACATTTTGGAAACTTGATTTTAAAATATGCCCTTGTATTGTGTGAACTTTATTTCTTAGAAATAAGCTTTGCAGATATGCAAATCTTATCAGTTGTTGCCAAAAAGTTACTTTCAACAATCTGGTTGAGTCCAATGAAATTTCTTTCCATCTCTAGTAATATCAGTGCTATGTCCAAATTCACATATAACAATAGTGATTCTTTCTCCCATTGTGGTTCCTTGCTTTTTCCTTAGAGGATTACTGTCTGCATTTCTGTCTCAATGCTAGTACCCACTTTGAATAAATCACCCAGCATTTTTTTTTTTTTGCTATTTTATAAATGATCTATCAAGATGTTAAGAAGTGACATGACCCAGCCAGAGAACTATGAACTGAAAGGACTTTACTTATTGTATCCCAAGACATCTTGGATGGATCTTGGTCAAGATGCTCCCAGACTGTTAACTTATTTAAGTTCACTCACTACAAGAACAAGTGATGATCTGCATGTGTTAATGGCATCACAGATCAAACATGACAAATAGACCTTTCTTGTCACCCTTCATTAACACGGAAACAATATTATCCTTACTAGCACTTAGCAATGGCTTTGTCGACATTAATTTAACAATCCACAAGTAAAAATCCTTGTAGATACAAAAACAAACCACAGTTACATCTCATTATTTTGAATGGCTTTTTGTCATTTGCCATACACAGGCATAAAAATGAAATCACAAATGTTTTATGTTGTAAACAAAAAAAACTTTTTCATATATTATATATATATATATATATATATATATATAGCAACAGAACACCTGCCTCTGCTCCACACCCCACTCTCAATCAGCTGAGCTATTAATATCTGGCCAAGTAATAGGGATGTTGCCACGTCTTGTCATGGAGATATCTCAACAACTGGCAAAAACTAATACTTGCCTTACATTTTTCTCCTTCTTCTTCTACTCAAAATGTGGATGTGCCTCCAATAATTTAAAAAATAGATGGTGATAAGTTGAAAATGTCAGGTAATTGGCAGACAGATAGGAAGTTAAACTGTGTCCTCAGTGAAGCAAATTAACCAGCAGCTGCCAGCAGAGGCCCCAAGGTCATCTGAATGTCAGAATCAACTAAAGGCCAATCATTCAGAAGGGGTTCTCTGCTGATATTTGCCCTCCCTGGTCATTTTCTGATCTCCTAGGAACTGCCCTGAACTACTGCCAACATGTGTTCATTTCTAAAAATTACACAGATTGTGATTTATTACCCATCAAGCTACAAAAATCCATTGTGAATTAAATCAGCCCTTTGTTTAAATTGCTACTCTGGAATACGTATCATATCATCATAAATGACATTGAAGTTATAATCTACAGTAGTCTGCTTCAGATGCTGATAAGGCTTCACCAAGGGACGATCAATACTTACTATTCATTTTTGAAATTATCTTCACATTGATCCTTGAACAAGCGCCAGTAACACAGAAGCACCGTGGCTTTAATACAATAATTATATAAAGGTTTACAGGCTCATCCTCCTAGCCAATAAAAGCTGTCAGCTGGCAGGGACAGTTACAATCCCATAATCCATCAAAATGCTGTTCTCTGACCTGTGGGCTTCTGGGCTTTTGGTAGACCTCGATAAGCATGCTTATAAAGAAGAGCAACAAACAGAGGCAAAACAAAAGCACCAGATTCATGTTAGTGATCACACACACACACACACACAAACTTCTTCTATAGCATTTTTTTAAAAAAAATCTTCATAGAATTTGCAAAGTTCTCCTTGCCTTTTGCACAGAGGTGATGTTAAGTTTCCTTTCAAAAGGTATTGTGCCATATTTTCAAACTTTTTGATAACATTTTATTATCATGAAACTATTCATTTTTATTCATTCCCTGTGCCCTTTTATCAAAGTAAATATACAATCTGCTTTTATTATAATTTGTCAACCAAATAGGATCCAAAGAAAGGATACATACATGCAAGCATAGCTAGAGATTGGTTGGTTTTGGTCTTCCCTCAAATTGCACACTATTGTTGAGCCCATCTAATAGTGGCTTGTTTCTTCAGCTCAAACTGTGGCTTGACTCTTTAGCAATGCTGAAATCAAAACATCCAGCAGAGTGCCAGCTAAGCATCCCATTTCTTCCTTAATCCCATCTCTTCTTGATGCAATCTTTTCTTTTGAGTCTAACACATTTCATTGCTGCCACCATCAGATTAGTATAAGTCAATGATTACCTAGAAGAGAGACCACTTGTAGGATAGGTATTCTGCACATGCTCCTCAAAAGATCAGAAGAATTATATTAGAAAAAGATAAGCATTAATAAAAACAGTGACAATTAAATACTGAAAATGCTAAACTATTTTACAAGGCATTTTAAAGGTAATAAATGAACACTATTCAGAGAAAGCACATATTCACACACTGAACTGAAACCAGAACTAGTCCTACATGTAATAAATGAATTGTATCAACTGGATTAAGTTACCTTGACTAACCTAAATTCCATTGTTTTCAATAGTTATGACTAAACCTAGATCCTACCTATAATGGAACAAGGAATTTGAATTTTCTATAGTGATTTAAGAAATAACATAGTGATTACTACACCTGCCTTTTAAACCATGATTACACATGAAAAAAGTGGCTTTGGCAATACTTATTACATAATGATGCCTCTGATATGCAGCTGCTGTGTTGTGATTAGAGCATCCCTTTTTATTGACAGAGGAAACCCATGAATGAGCTAACAATTGTGTTAGTCCTCAGGTGCAAAACTGTTGAGGCAGTTGTGATATTGGCAGTCACGTGTTGTCAGTGTCTCATCCTCTCCCTCTGTCTACCCTTTACCTCACTATTGCCAAGCAGGCTGGTTATCTTTTTTCTTATTTATTTTCTTTCTTCTTAAGTATTTTGTAAATTAAATCACAGTTTTAGAGTTCCAGAATCATATGAAAAAGTGTGTGGCAGGGAAATAAAAAATCAAAAAGCATGCTGTGTAATTTTAGAGCATGGAAATAGAGTTAAGAGAAAATGTAGAAGAAAGCATGATGGCAGAAGCAGCTTCAGTTATGCAATTGAAAAGATGTGTGATAATGGCTGCTCTGAAACCTGTATGTTTGCATTTTTTTAAATGACACAATTGTAGCAAAAATGGGGCTTGTGTAGTAATGTCCATTGTGATAAAAGACTCAACAGAATAGTGATAAAAGAGAAAGAGATGTAAAGAATATTAAAAGTTTCTCATCGTAGACATTTTGTCAAATGTCATGAGATTTTTTAATCCTTCAACAAAAATTAAAATATTGTTTTCTTTTAAAATGCTCTTTTGTTTGTGCATGAAAAAGCATCATTTACACAAAATACACTATTTTCTAAACATTTGTACATTAGTACAAACATTTTTCAGAACAGTTACCAATGCAAAAGAAAAAGAAGAAAAAAGAAGTGCAAAACATCTTACAATCTCTCCCAGAAGAGAGAAAACTTTTGAAATTCTTTGTTCTCACAGTCAAGAACAAAATAAGAAAAGATTTACATCCCTATAAAAGGCATAAGCAGAAAGTGAAGCAGGAAAGGTGTGTATGTGTGAAAGAGTCAGCATTAACTTTTGCAGAAGATGAATCACTACTATTGAACTGCTCAAGGGCAAAACTAACACTGACATTTTAGAGACATTTTAGAGACTGGGTTGACTGCTTCCTTCATAGCTATTGATACAAGAATAAAAATAAAATATATCACCTGTGACTAGTGACTTGTGGGAAAGGAGGAAACATAGGGGGAATGGAAAGCAAGAGTTAAGGATGGATTTGTGTAAGAATAAATGAATGTATGTCACCCATTGACACATGGACAGTCCAGTCCAACATATGTTCAGTCATAAGTCCCCACCATGTTCAGTTCTAGTAAGTGTGCACAATAACATGAAATAAAAGCCCTTGATTGAATGCCAGAAGATTTCAGAAGCCTTAGAGAAATGAAAATACAAGTGAGTTTCTCTATTTGAACACGATTAATGACCTACCATGGAATAATAAGACCAGACACAGAGTTGGGTTAAATATAGGCCAGTTTATTGACTTGGAATCTATTTACATCATGATGATCCTGGAAGAAGCAAGAGGGAGGAGCAAACTGATGTGGATTCAGATGAAGCCAGGTGTCACCCCTTGATTAGCTCCTCAGCCTTCCCTTGGGTGAAGTATGTAACTCTGGGAAGGGTCCAAAAACTGGGTTGTTCCTTGGTCACTTTCTACTGGAAAGCAAACCCAAGGGGCTCCCACCCAAGCCATAGGACTTTAGAAGTGAGAGCAAATCCCCAGCTATGTTAGATTGAATAATTTCAGTATTTTTAATGAAGGGCACACTGCTGAGATAGAGATGTTGGAATAATGTTCCAGGGAAAATGCACAATGTGGTGAATGGCAGCAGCCATGATGACTAAGCATTTGGCCACTGCTGAGTCATGCAGCATCAAGGCAGATGAAACAGGAGGTGACATAATGACAGGGAGTCACCTGGTGCTGTAAAGCACAGTAAGGGCTGCAAAAGGGCTGCAAACATGCTGTGTCATACTTTTAATTGACAGGTGTCCAAAAGGAAGAGGCAGGGCTAGAAAGCCATGTGGAGCACTGGCTATATAAGGGACAAGCCTCTGGACACATGCGTGGGTTGATGAGGGTTGATTGTGGAAAGTGGAGATTGTTGGAGAGTGCATTGGTGTATTATTGTACATAGCCTTTGTACATAGAACTTCTGAAGATTAAAAGCCTCTTAGTGAGACATCTGCTGAGTCTCTCTCTGCTCTGTCTGGAGGAGAAAGGAGTTTTCCTGTAACTGACAACGTTGCTTGCTTCATTGAAGACAGTCTGGATCCTGGTGCTTCACGTTACGTGGTTCCCACGCACTGCATCACCACGCTAACAAGAGATGCACATAGACACACACACACATCTGTTCTATGGAGGCAAGGGGAGCAATCCAATATGCTCAACAGCCAAATTTACTTTCTTGGAAAGACTAATATAAATAACTATGATTATCACATTCAGAGATCAACTGATTGATATATGGTTCAGAATATTGAGTTTCAGAGTTTTGGTCACTTGTCTCTAGGAAGTGATAATGAAGAAAGCTCATTAAGACCCACAAGAAAATTATAATGATCAGCTGGCTTGAGTCCAGATGCTAAAGTGGAAGGTTCCTTTGTATTTTAGACATTGTATTCCTTCTCCAATTACTAGCTTAGGTAAGAGGCTGGTTGCATAGTGAATCTGGCAGTATATCACTCCCTACCCCCTTGATTTCATGGAAGAAAAACCATAACTTTCATAATCTGCAGGAACAACAAGAATAAATAAATATGCAATAAAAATTTGCCTGTGCCAACTGGATCATTACACCAGCAAAGTCTTCATTTAGCTGGAAGTCAGAGAAAGTTGAGAAGGCAGGTGGACCTTTCTTGTCAATGGACCAAGTAGAAATTGCTTGGTTCCATTCTTAAAAAAAGAATAAAAAATTATTTTCTTTTTTCTGTCTGTCTCTTCTGTCTTTTCTATCATTTGTTTGGTATCAATGGCTTGTTCGCTCTATAACCATAAGTCACAAATGGTATGGCAGATTTAGTGCACATAAAGGAGGATGGGAAATGGATAGGGAGCTTTCAAAATTTAATGCTTTGAGATGACTGAGAAGAGGGAGCCTTTTCTTAAGCCATGATTACTTTGTTGTGGTGCAGATGGGCAGCACAGAGCCACCCTGGGAAGTGGCGGATCAGGGCTGCAGCAGCCCCACACTGTGGCTCCTATCCTCCTTTTTGTCACCCTGAAAAGAGTGGCAAAATGCCGCTCCTTTCAGGGGTGGCAAAAGGGTGCCTTAAGAGCCGGTGCATGGCTCTTCATTGTCCCTTCAGGCACAGAGCATCAAAATGCTGTGCCGGGAGGGCGTCCTGATGCCGCACACTGTGCATAACAGCATGCAGTGTCATGACAGCATGGGCGTGGGGTTGGGGTGGCTGGCGTGCAGCTGCCCCACCCCATCTCTGCCTCCAGGCTGGCCCTTTGGGCTGGTCTGCAGAGGCCCTTTGTTGGCTCCACTGCTGACTGCCTCAAGATTGATGGTGCTTAGATGGTCTCTTTTGAACACTGTTAAAGCATCCATGATGGACAAGATTAGTTGTATGGTTGGACTTTACTCTAAGTATCAGTCACTCTGCCAAAGCAAATGGCAAATTTGTAGCAAATGTGCCTGAACTGATCAAGGTGCTTAATTTAATCAAAAACAATATTTAAACAAGTTATAGGATTACCTCTCTTTTTAAGTCCATTCTTCCAGCATTCATACTTCCTTGACCCTCCTCTCCTCCCAGCGAAGGCTTGTGATATTAGGATAGCTAACATCTAAGAGGAGATGCCCATGGGTCTAAATAAGGCTTGGTGCCATTTTAGAGCCTATTTGGTTCACACTCTACAAGAGTATGGTCTTATGTCAATAGCACGTGCAAAGCTGCTAATTTTGTGAAGAGTTGGGAAACACAGGTAAACACACACTGAGGCACTATTTTGGTGAGATTTTCTGCCATTGTCCACCAACAAATAAGGGAAGTTGACCTGAAGAGGTGGTGGTGGTAGTGAATCTGGAGGGATCTCAAACCCCTTCCAACTGCCTCTTTTAGCAGTTTATCTCTGCCACCTTGGCTAGTAAAGCCCCTCGGGGTCTCATAAACCTCTAACTCAGAGCTCTATCCCTATCTGGTCCCAATCCAATTTCCTATCTATCTCAACACTCCTCATTCAGCCTATTTAAACTTGCTCCTGGAAGTAGCCCCCACCTTTTCTTGGATAAGCTCCCACTGGCTGATGCCAGGCTCACTCTGACTGGATGTTGCATTGCTCCAGTCTGTCTTTTCTCCACACATGGTATTTCAAACTTCTGTGTGGAAGCTGGACAATGAGGAAAGCTAACATGGAAAAGAAAATTCACTTTTGATTTGAAGAGAGTTTACTGGTACCATGGATTGCCAAAAAGACATATTAAATGGGTTCAAAATCAAATAGAGTGTTAACCTTTCCTAGAAACCAGAATGACTAAACTGAGGTTATGGTATTTTGGACATATGAGAAAATATAACTTACTGAAAAAGACAATAATGTTGTGGAAAGATAAAGATAGTAAGATAGTAAGAAAGAAGAATGCATTACAAATTCAATAAAGGAGGGCACTGTCCTGAATTTGCAAGACTTGAGCAAGGCTAATAATAACAAGATCTCTCATTCATAAGGCTGCCTTATGTCAAAGTTGCCTTGATGACATATTGCAACAACCATAGGGAGTAAGCAAAATGCAGCCTTCCAAATGTTCGACTGAAACTCCTAGCTTTCTTTCTCATTGTGTGTGTCAATTAGGGGTGATAGGAATTTCAGGGTAATAAGATTTGGAGGACTACACTTTGCTACCCCTGTTTACCATTGCATCCAATTGTTAGTCCCCAGTGTAGACCCATTGAATCAATAGAAACTAACTAAGGGCCTTTGCAGACTGCTAGAAACAGTGCAAATTGAGTCCACTTTAACTGCCCTGGCTCAGTGCTAGGGAATCATAGGAATTGTATTTTTTTCTGAGACACTGAGCCTGCTCTGTTAGAGAGCTCTGGTGCCACAATAAACTACAGTTCCCATGATTCCCTAGCACTGAGTTAAAGTGGACTCAATTTGCACTATTTCTGGCAGTCTGCAAAGGCCCTAAATCAACACTTACATACGTTTCATTGATTCTATGGTTCAACTCTTTTTTGTACATACATGAGAGTGCATAGATTTACCTTCTTGTCTTTAAAATGTTGCAATTTCTGTTTGGAAGATTACTATTTGGCAAAATAATGTAACTTCTGAATACCAGCTGCATTCAAAACATACATTTTTCATCTAGATTCTTTCTGTATGGAAAATATTCCATTATTTCAAACCGGAATTCCACAGGAAGTATTGGCCGATTGTGGTGATGCATGAGATTCTTTCCACTTTATAAATGATCACTTTCATGTCCCTTCCCCAAGTAAAAAATAGGGCAAGCAGTGGTCTCACCTCCTTTAGATGTACCAGTGAATGAAGAAGACAAAGGCATATTTTTTTTTTTAAATAAGGCATGTTAGAATTGTGTTTGTGGCTATAAAAACTGATTCTGCACCACCCAATGAGGCCTTCCCATTTCTGAAGCAATTCAGCACATCATGGCAGTAAGGCAAGCTCTGTTCATTCAATCATTCCATTTTCCTGCCAGTTGCAGGAATGTTCCCTACAGTGTCTGTAGGCAATAACATGCCTTAAAAAAGGACAAATTATTAAATCAGCCTTGGGATTTGTCATCTGGTTATGTTGAAAAGACTGGAGCAATTTGCCAACATAAAGCTGGGATCACAGAGTGCACAGTCGACAGCTAGCATTGTAATGATAATGAACCTATCTCTACAGGACTGACACTGACACATAAAGTGTTTTTTTGAATCTGATATTAACAACAGACACCCAAAACAAAATTGATATATTCTTCTTATACACTTAAGGAATTTTTGTATAGTTGGATCTTTAGAATATGAAATGCTGAAAGTTCCAGTTGATAGATAAAGTATATTTTAATGAGACATTTTTTAAAATGCTTTTCATCCAAGATCTTTTGAGAAAAAGATACATTCAGACAGAAACAATAGCAGGCACCAGATCACTGATTGTATGGGTATTAATCTGCTAATCTTTGGTGGGCCGATCAACCCCCTGTTTTCATAGAACCATTTACCATCTTTCCACTATCAGAGAGGGGATTTACCTGCTTTGTGGTAAGAAGGGGGAGGGTTATCTTCATTTATAGATAATGAAACCAAGCATATTTTATTCACTTTTTACTTTGAATAAAGACTCACTGTCCAAATAGCATAATTTTCACAGAGACTGGACACAATAGGATGAATATGCCATGGAAGGCAAAAGAGACAGGGTGAGTCAAACTGGAGTGAATTTAATCCTTGCTGGGTCTGATAACATATGCATGCCCCACCTTTAAGTTTTCTTTTTCCCTGGAAATACAAATAATTGGCAAATATTCCTGCAAACTCATTACATCCACAACCTCTTTTCCTTTTCCCTATTTTTGATCCTTACATTATCACTCATAAAATGCCTGTTGGAATGCAAAAGTCTTTGTTTGGAAAAAGAAAGTAGGAAGTCTAATTTTCCTGGGAAGAGGGTTCCAAAGCTAATAGGGTCGGCCACTGAAAAGGCCCTCTTATTTTATTTTTTATGTTAATCCATTCCTGAATCCATGATAAAGTACATGCTTGGAAGTATATTTCCAGATCAGGTAAATCACATCCACCATTTTCTTTTTTATCTATCAGAATTTTCCATTTTACGCGGGGGTTTTTCCCTTCCCATATGAATTTTTTCAGTTCCTTATTCCATAGAGAGAATAGCTTACTATTATGGATTATTGGTAGATTAGTAAATAGAAAAATAAATTTTGGCAAGACAAACATCTTTAAAGCTGTTATTTTTCCATAAAGGGAAAGTTTTAATCGTGACCATCTTTCAAGATCTTTTTTTATTTCTTTTCATAAAAAATAAAAGACTCTTAGATCTGGAAGGCCACGATTTAAGGTACGGATGGCATGCGTACCTATGGTATGAGAAAGGAAAAATACACCAAAGATTTAGCCATCATATATTAAGGTATGCACTTATAAAAACATGGGAAAAAATCAAGACCAAATTTTATCGAGGAATTCCTGGCTGGATGTCACCACAGGAAGCTATGTTAAGCAGATTTAGAACAGCAAAGAATTGGTTGACATATGAGAAAATAATTATACAAGATCCAAGGAACGGGCAGATGAAAAGGTTATACCCCTGTATTTCTACATTCCAATCAGGAGACTCATCCCACCAGGTTTCAGTGATGCCTATTATATCGTATTTACTTTGTTGTGCTAGGAGTTCAAGTTCATCTTGTTTATTTCTCATGCTCTGTGCATTAGTATAGAGACATCTAAGAGCATGAGTTCTCCCCACTTGCTACCTGTGTGAGCTTTTTTTGCCTCCCACTGTTGGGCCCTTGCATCATTTGTTTTGTTCCCTCTATAACACTTTGACTATTATCTCCAGCCCATGATGTACCCCTGTCTTCCAAGATACCTTCCAAGATACTATCTCCCTCCCCAACATGACTCAGTTTAAAGCCCTCCTGATCAAATGTTTGAGACTATTGGCAAAAATGCTTCTGCCAACTGGTGTGAGATGCAGCCCATCTTTTGCTCAAAGTCCACCCTCATGGAACCGCAGCCCATGATCCAAGAATCCATATCATTCTTGGTGGCACCATCTAAGAAACCAGTTATTCACATCTGCTATCTTCCACTCCCTTCCTGAACCATGCCCTTCAACTGGGAGAAGAGATGTGATAACAACCTATGCATCCAGCTCTTTCAGCTTCCTACCAAAAGCCTCATAATCCCTTTTGCTATTCTGAAGGCTATGCCTTGCAGTATCATTGATTTCCACATGGACCAAGAGGAAAGGGTAATGGTCAGTAGGCTTGACAAATCTTGTCAGCTTCAGTATCACATCACAGATTTTTGCCCCAGGGAGACAACACACCTCCCGGGACTTCTTGTCAGGCCCACAAACCACTGCTGCTGATATTATATATTTATATTATAAACACATAAACACACACAAAGACATTACATACCTTATAAAATCACTGAAAGTACATTAAGTTAAAATAAGCACAAATATCCTTTGATAAATAGGAAATATATATACAAAAATTCATATAAAATGCATTAAAAAAAAAAAAGGAAACAAACATTTAGAAGCTTGGTTTGTACAATCCAGTAAACAAAGAATGTGCATCAGTTTGCCAACATACTGTCCTGAATGCCCCCAGTTTTATCCAATTTGGAAAGTACTCAGAAAATCACCATTATCAAGGACTTCCAGGTAGGACTAGAAACCGTAGAGCAGGGGTAGGCAACCTTTTCCCTTTAAGGGCTGAGGGACTTCAGCTCCCAGAATCCCAGGAGCTATTGGCCAACATAGGACTATTGGCCAACATGGCTGAGGCTTCTGGGAGCTGAAGTCCCTCGGCCCTTAAAGGGGAAAGGTTGCCTACCCCTGCCGTAGAGAGATACCATCTGTCAGAGTTGACAATACTGAGCTTGCTGGACTGACTCATATATGGCAACTTCCTATTTTCCACCCACCCACCGACCCACCCCCAAATGGGATGAAGATGCAGGTGGGATTTAGAGAAAGGCAATAAAGTTGAGGCTGAAAGGTATTCACATTCCCAGTCAGTGCAAGTTTTTACCTCTGTGAAATGCCATCACAAAGGAGAGTGTGTCTTTGTCATATAATGGCCTCAATCCTACTCATTATTATCCTATTTGCTCCAACTAAAGTAGAATTATTGAATCAAATGTTGAATAATGAGTGAACACATAAAAATCTAATTGATTCAGTGGATCTATTTAAGTGAACTAACAATATAAGGGGGAAGCAGATGGCGCAAAGAGCCATTTTGGGGGCAAGGAAGGGGAGGGGCAGCCACACGGTGGGCGCCCCAACCCCTTCCCAAAGGCATCATCGGAGCGCCGGCCCCTCCGCACGGCCAGCGCTCCGACGATGCCTTCCTGCCGCAGTGTCCGCACATGATGTGGCGGAAGAGTCGCCGAAGGTGCACCACCATCCTTTTGCAGTGCACCTTCGGTGACTTGTGGAAGGAGTGCTATTTTAGCGCTTCTTCCAGGGGCAGCGAAGCTGCGCCGCGGGGCCGAGGTGTGCGGATACCTCGTCCCCGTGGCGCAGCTTCCTGGGGCGGCCCATGGCCGCCCGTCTGCTCCCCCCCATAGTTAAGATGAATGTATATCCTTTTTAAATACAGTAATTTTTATTTCTGTGTCTATTTCTATTATATAATTATTAATATAATATACTCCCAGTATTCTCTCCCTCTGGAATGGTCTAATAATATTTAATATTCATTTTCTTTTATGTGAAATTTTCTATTGTCTCATTCACTTCCTTGCACCCTTCATTCTTACATCTTCTATTAGTATTCTCCTATTCCTAAGGCATATCTCCTCTTTATTCTGGTGCTTATAAACAGTTCTTCCCCCACCCAATAAAATCAAACATAATATATTCTGCTATATAATGCATTTATTTCCCTAACTCCAACGTTAGTTCATCCTTCCATCCATATGCAATTATTACTTGTGCTGCTTCTAATAACTGTTTTACTAAATAGTCCATATTTTTAACTTTTTGCATTATGGATTTTGCATTCATATTTCCCCCCAATTATTATATAAATTTCTTGTATCATATCTTTCCAAAATCTTTGAATCTTGGGACAATCCCACCACATATGTACAGTCAGTGCTCCATATCCACAGATTCTTTATCCATGGATTCAAGCATCCATAACTTGAAATTATTCAAAAAGAAAGGATAAATTCCAAATAGCAAACCTTGATTTTGCCATTTTATATAAGGTACACCATTTTACTATGCCATTGTATATAATGGGACTTGAGTATCCATAGATTTTGGTATCCATGTGGGATCCTGTAACCAAACCCCAGCAGTGAACAAGGGCCCACTGTAATTGAAAGGAACTGGGAACCGTTACTCTCAGAAACTTTATAGCTAGCATCAAGTCAGTGTTTACAATGGTCTGTCTTAGTGCATGGTCTGCCTTGTTGTTCCTATGTTACTATGACTCTACTTATCCCTGCTCTGCACAATACTTTCCCACCTTCAATACTCTGTTATAAAGCATGGACTCAGAAAAGGTTATCGCCACATAAATGTGTTATTACATTACAATGAATTCTTGGCATAGTGGTCAAATCCAGTCAAATAAACTAACAGTGCAATCTTAAGTATATTTACTTTGGCATTAATATGGAGATAGATCCTTTAGTACTCACTGACGTTATAAGTAAGTGCAGTGGGCCCTTGGTATCCCCTGGTTGTAGATATCAAAATCTGTGGATGCTCAAGTCCCATTAAATACAATGGATAGTACAATTGTGTCCATTATATAAAATGGCAAAATCAAGGCTTGCTTTTTGAATTTATTTATTTATTTATTTATTTCAATAATATATATATATATATATATATATATATATATATATATATATAACCTACCCAATCACAAGGAATCCAGGTGGGTTACAGCAATAAAAATGCATAGAATACAAAAAAATTCAAAATTAGTCCCTTCCCAACCCCCAACCCCCAACTCAGTACTAGTTAGATCACCTTGTGTGGGGAAAGGAGTTAAGTAGGGAAGGCCTGCCGGAAGAGATTTTCAAGATGTGGATACTTGAATCTGTAGATAAAGAGGGCCAACTGTATTCAAAATAAATGTGCCTAGATTTGTAGCCTGAGGCTCCTTAGAGCTGAAAGTCCCATAGAACACACTGGTGCTTATTTTTGAAAAAAAGCATGCTTAGCACAGAATTATTAGTCAACCATTCCATTTGTAAGAGACCTACATGAACTAAGAAGATTACTTCTGTGGCTGTATGTGCCTAGATACATATATAAAAAAAAATTGGTTTGCAAGAATGAGAAGGCACAGTTCCACAAAATGCATTATTAAATACCTGTCCAGATGGACATCTTCTTCATCGACTTTGTGTCACCTGCACAAAGAAGTTCTCCAATATGTGTTTCAAGGATGTCATTATATTCCATTAGATCATATCTCATATTAATGCTAAATGACAGCCACATAATGATGCATATGAAATACTAAAGATATTTGAGAAGCCTTATTGTGGTTTTTTATTTAATTGCTTTTGACTTATAACAATAGGAAAGTACTGGGCTGTGGAGAAACAGCACAAGCCCAAACAACAGACGATGTATCTATTATCTCACTTCCATGAAGGTCATTGACCTATGACAGTTGCAGTAGCAGAAACATTAGAAATCATGTGCAATTTAATCTTTACACAAATAAAGGAAAAGTATCACAATGCTTGAATAATGACGAGTCTCTTGGAAAAAAGAAAAGAAAAGTCTGTCCCTGAGGATATTCTTCATTTTCTTTCCAGAGCTGTTCACACTATGAGATTCACTCAGTCCGCTGACACACGTATTAATAGTATTTTGGCTGGGAGAGTGTAGATGTTCTAAAGTGATTGGAAAGTGCAGCTGTGACTCAGTTCTCCTTTCATTCATTCATTACTTCAGCATGTCAACTCTAGGAGACTATTGTTCACTGAAAAACTGTCATCGTGATTGAAATTGACTGGGCCTTTTTCCCGCTACTATTTCAAGCAGAATCAATGTGTGTGTTGGTGTGTACCTTGCTTTCCTTCCCATTCTGGATTAATCCTTGAAGAGTGTTGGTGAGGCAAAATGCTACAGCTCAAAATGCACAGGGAGTGGAATTTGGAAACAAAAACTGGAAATGTGTTCTATGTGAAAGGGCTACAGAAAACAATTTTTGTATTACAGAGAAAAAAGACCACTGCAAGGCATCAACACCATGCACAAATCACATGAATTTGAGTCCTTGATTGTAAACCAGCTGTAGACCTTTACATTACAGTCCTTGATTGTAAATTAGCTATAGACCTTTAAATTTAGAGACTGGAAACATTACTTTTGGGGTTACAAAGTAACATTTCTAAGCTCTGCAAAACAATTTTAAAACTGAAGAGATCTGAACTGGATTACCCATAGTGAGCTTTAGAGTAGCTTGTTGTTTTGTGCCTTCACATTGTTTTTGACTTATGGCAATCCTAAGGTAACCAACCTGGGGGGAGGGAGGTTTGGCAAGATTTGTTTAGAGGGGGCTTGCCTTTGCCTGAAGCTGAGAGAGTGTGACTTGCCCATCCAGTAGTTACCCTTGTCTCCCAAGTCATAGTCCAACATTCAAACCACTAACCTACATGTTCATTGAATGAAAGGGAGTCCATCCTTCTTCTATAGCTTATTAATGGTTCAAGATTTCTATTAGAATTGCCTTTTGTCTGGAACTTTAAAACATGGGCAGGCAGTCATAAAATTCCAGACAGCCCACAATGCTTGGAGTGCAGTCAGCTAATATAGCTGAGAATTATTTTGCCAGGAAAAGTTAATGCCTCTATGGGGGGTTGCAGACTGCCAGAAATAGTGTGAATTCAGTCCACTTTTAGGGTTAGGGTTAGTGCTAGGGAATCATGGGAACTGTTATTTTTCTGAGACATTGAGCCTTCTCTGTCAGACAACTCTGATGCCACAATAAAATACAGTTCCCATGGTTCCCTAACTCTAACCCTAACCCTAAAAGTGGACTGAATTCACACTATTTCTGGCAGTCTGCAACCCCCCTAAGTCTTCTGCAGTTCCAAGCTGTGAACAATTTTGTATATGAAATGATCATTGAAACAAAAAAGTTAGTTAGGTGAATACTAACAGGAAACATTTATAATAATAATTATAAAAGATCAAAGATGGTTAAAACTGATGTTATAACACACAGTGGAGTTAATATATAAAATTGCTTGTATATGAAGACAATGAGTGAACCTTGAAACATGGTTGAGTACAACTGGAGATTCTCTGGAAGTCAAATGTAAATATTTGTAGATAATTACTATAAAAGACATTAATATTTCAACTTGATATGTATGTTTGAATAATACATGTTAATAAAATATAAAATTGCAAAAAAAAAAAAAAAAAGAGAGAGAGAGAGAGAAAGAAAGAAACAAAAAAAATAGTTAGTGTATCTACATGGAATACGGTTTGGTAAGGTATTGTAGCCATTCCTTCAGAACTTTCCATTTTTGTCTGGTTTGAGTTTAGTTGTCATGGCATTTCCCTGCAAGCACTGTTGATGGAAGATCATTGCACTTATAGAACAGCATGTACCTTAAAATGTGCACTATCAGGCAGTGATGGATGGTGTTGCCTATGTTAGTGAGATGGTCAGGCCAAGTGTAAAGAAGCTATCCAGGGCACTGAGGCAATTTGAGGACAGGATTAAAACTATGACCAGCTTCAGTATCTCACTGACATGGAAGCTTCCAGCTACCAATGCCTGAGATTCTAGCTTTGATGATGCATGCTGTTCTACACTTAATGGTCCAACAATCTACTACTTCTTACTAGTAATGTATAGCAAGGAGGTGGGTCACCGTTGGGGTCACCATTGACTTATAGGAGCTAATGAGGAAGGGTCTGGTCACAAACCAGGGAAGTAATAGTGATTGAGATTCACATTCAGATTAATTTTGAATATCTTTATTTGTCCCCTATGTTGTCCAAGTTTTAATTAATATTTCCAGTTAATCCATACTAAACTGGATTTAGGTGATCCACCCATTTCAAGGTATATGCTCCTGACAGAATCTTGTAGTGATATTTGTAGTTTTTGTTTGCATTGTGCTCCACACAATCTGAAAGTCCATATCTCCCTACATGAACCTGCCAGAGCATTAAGATCCTCAAGGGAAGGCTTGTTCTCAGTTCCACTATCATTACAGGCAGATTTTGATGAAAACCTGGGAAAGAGCTTTCTCAATGGACCTTATCACACACGGGGCTCAAAGTGGCAAGAAAGCGATGTAAGAATCAATCCAGAACTATACCGGTAGAAACCCCACAATACGGAAATGGCTATCAGATGCAACTAGCATCATCACGCAATTAACGAAAGCGCGATGAAGCGCCCCCCGGGAACCGTATTTGCTGTTCACACACAAGTGAGAAGATCCCGTACAGAACCCAGCAAGGATGTTCTTGCACATGCGCAGAAACAGGACAGCCGTGGCTGTCACTTGCCGCAGCTGTCAAACACACCCCTTCCCAAGCCAGCTGTCACACACACACACACACCTTCCCAAGCCTTGCGCTCCATGGGAAAACATCCCCAGAGAGGTCCCTCTCTGGGGACGTTTTCCTATGGAGCGCAAGGCCCGTGCGGGTCCTCCGCTCCAGGGAAGACATGTCACACACACACACACACACACCCCTTCCCAAGCCTGCACGGGGCCTGGGCTCTGAGGAGAAGTCCTCAGAGAGGCGCCTCCTGCTCAGAGCGCGGACCCTGTGCCGGCTTGGGAAGGGGTGTGTGTGTGTGGCAGCTGGCTGTCACACACACACACCCCTTCCCAAGCCTGCGCGGGGCCTGAGCTCCGAGGAGAAGTCCTCAGAGAGGCGCCTCTCTGAGGACTTCTCCTCGGAGTGCGGACCCTGTGCCGGCTTGGGATGTGTGTGTGTGTGTGTGTGTGACAGCTGGCTGTCACACACACCCCTTCCCAAGCCTGTGCGGGGCCTGGGCTCCAGGATACGTATCTGGTGATCAGACATACGGCGAAAGCGCAATGATTGTGCTATCATTCTGGTCGCGCAATTGCAATTTCCCAAGAAACCGGCATTCAAAAGTACGGGGATGATGCCGCATTGGGATGGGGTTGTGACGGGGTTCTGTGCGACGTCGTGTGAACACACGGAAAAATAAAGCGCAATAGGACAGGATTTAGTGTGGATTCTGTCTGCTTTAGACCCCGTGTGATAACGTCCAATGGCTGTCCCACTCTGTGAAATTCCCTGCCATGAGAAGCTAGGTTAGTACCCTCTCTTTCCCCTGGAAAGCAAAGACATTTCCTTTTACTTCAGGTCTTTAAATGTTAACTGTTTGATGCAGAAGATCTTTTAGTTGGAGTGTGCTGTATTTTTTTTTATCATTTTAACATTTAAAAAACTGTTTTAAATTATTGTTTTAATAGGATTGTTTGCATGTTTTTAACTTTTGTATTATCCTTTGTTTTAACTGTATTTGTTTTAACGCAGATTATGAGCTGCCTTGGGTCCCATATTGGGAGAAAGGCAGGATGGACAGATGGACGGACGGACAGACAGACAGATTTCTACTGGCTTTATCCATAGTTTTATAAATTACACATATCTCCCTTTTTATTTCATAAACCATAAACACTTAATTGGGCCAAGGAAAATTAGCCTTCCTTGAAAACATGAAAGCATTCACTAGATAGTTTAAGTCCTGGGAAAGCACTCACTAGATAGTTCAAATCCAGTTTCCTGAGGGGAAAGAGGAGATATACCCTGGCTTTTTCTATCCCTCCCCCTGGTCTTTCCAACTCTAACATTTGCTGATCTCTTCATCCCTTATTTGAACAGTTCATGTTATTTTGACAAATCCCAGATGCAATTTGTCATTTATAAAGGTTTTAAAAATTGGTCTACTACAGTTCATTGGCCACTTTCCTCTTTGCTATAGTACAGTATAGCATGACCATAGCATTTTACTGACTGACCCAGGGTACAAGCACCTTACTGTGAGACAACGAATCAGGCTAAATTGTCAAGGAGGCTTAAAAATATTTAGACAAACATATTGCTGTCAATGCCAAGTCAGTCCATTGCTAATATTGTAAGGGATTCAGGCCCAGACTTCTGTTTTCCAGAACAAATATAATCATCAGTGATATTTTCCCTCCAATTACTCTGACACACATATGCACACACACACTGCGATGCCTTCTCTTCAAGTGTTTGTCTTTGAAAGAGCTTAGGTAATGTTCTGCATGGGTACATGCAAAGACATGTATAGAGGATATCCCTTATGATGGTCCTGTTGGGGAATGTGAGAAATAGTTCACAAGCAAGACCATTAGCATTTGCTAACCAGTCCCACACCACAACCATATGCAGAGAAATAAAGCAGGTTTATTGAGAAATAGTAGAGGTTTCATGACTTCTTATGCTGAAATACTTGTTACTATGTACTCTTCGACATGGATAAGAGAAAAAGAACTGCAGGCTACAAAATGAAGGATGAGTTATAAATTCAGACAAAGTGTAAATTGATTGCTGCAGGAAGGAGAAGGTGTGGCTAAGACAAACAAGCAGGGAAATAACATAAATACATGCTATGCCTAAACTCTTTGGACATAAGTGCAAATTAAAAACTACTGAGTAAAGGCATGCTACCAGATCCTCTCCCTGAGAATTATGGAATCTGAAAGTTTCTGTATTTTGCCCTTAAGAAGTTCCTAACTGACATGATGGACAATACATCTTTCACTATGAAATGGTGATGTGAATAGGGCCAACAACAAAATCACTCCAGAGCACCTGCTCAGGTTTTGTGGAGAAAAAAGAGTTCCCTGATTTTCTTAGAAGCTCTGAGCAATGAAATGGACAAATCATCAACTATGGGAGTGGTGTCTCAGTCAGAATGTGTAAGAATATACTAATGTTCCTTAGGGGCAGAAATAAGGTGAGAGGGGATCTAAAAATTTTTTAGGTGAGGGGGGACCTAAAAAGAGTTTCTTCAGTATTGAGAAACTCCAACTGTGAGCTGCCTTGGGTCCTACATTGGGAGGCAGGCAGGCAGGAAGGCAGGATAGATAGATACATAGATAGATAATTCTCCTGAAGCACTTTTTAATTCCACCCACCAAAGTCTTTGAAAAGATTTAAAGGACCACTTCTGCCCCACACAGGCCATACTCACTTTTTTTTTTTTGCCTCCACTAACGCAGCCATGTAGTGAGTGGCGGGAGGCAGCTGAAGATTGTTCTGATATGTTCTGATATGTCCTGATAGCCTGAACACAATGATGATGGTGGTGATGTCACTTTCCAGGACCTCTGAGAAGTTCTGGAGAATGCCTATCAGAATATAGCTGGCAAAGATCCATGGCTGCCCACAGCAAAGTCATGGAATTAGCAGGTATGTTCTGATAGCTGATACATGACAACCTTTGGCTGCTTCTTACCTTCCCTCTCACCCATTGCACAGCTGTGTTGACAGGGAGTAAAACATGTCTGGGGGACACTTTCTACCTCTTCTGAGAACTTCTTCTGAAACTTCATAGCTTTCTCATGTGGAGAAAATTGATTAAATGATTTTCCTACCCTACAGAAATAATTTATAAGCACCACCCTATTGTGTCTAGTAACATAAGATGGTGGTAATGCTGCTGGTGATGGCAAAAAACAAACAAACCTTTACTTCTCTGCCACAATAATATCTTATAGCTTATAGAAATAGCATTGAGTGCCCCCTACAAAAGTCTTTTGATTCGCAACTGGATTGACCAGGAATGGAATTAGTTAGGGAACTGGAAGAGTTCTGCAAGGGTTGTGAAAAATTTAAATCACAATAGTTTGCACTATATTCCACAAAAGTTGTTGATCCTATGGAAGTGTTCAGGTCATCATTGGGGCATGAGTAGTGGAAACAGTTTCAACTTTTGCAGCATGAAGATGTGGATAAGATGCTTGCTAGAGCTGATATGCCTTCCTGATCAGCCTTTGTGGCTGATGAAATCTAGTAGAAATGGGTTGGATGGAAGAATACAGGGAGTGGTAAATACTGTCTCATGCCATTTCTATTCAGGGATGTGATGGTCTTTTGAAGTGGGCCTTCCTGGACTTAAGGATGTTAGACTACTACCTGGTTGTAAATATGTCATTCCTGCACAAGATAATTGAGAGGATGATATTTGAACCCTTCAAGTATTCTTAAATGGATCATATAGCCATTTCAATCTATCTTCAGACCTAGGCACAGCTCAGAAATAGCCTTGGTTGCCTTGGTCTTCAGTAGAAAGATGGACCAGTGCTATCTTATTGATTGTTCCTGATTTCTTGGAAGTTTTCAGTACTACTGACGATGGTTTCCTCCTTGAGTTGCTCTGTGGTTTTTGTGTAGGATTCACCATATTACAGTGGCACTATTCCTATCTTCAGTATCATAATCAAAGAGTAAGAGATTTTTTCTCTGCTCCATGGAAATTACATGTTCTGCAAGGTTGCATCTTGTCTCCTATCTTATTTAACTTCTGTATGAAACCACAGGGAGGTGTCATGTTGGGATTTGGAACATAATGCACCATATATATGACAGACAGCTTTTTTTTTCTATTCCGTTTAAATTAAGGAGAAACTGTATAAATGCTGGACTACTGCAAAGAGTCTGAGGTAGGCTGGTTGAGGTCCAACAACTGCCATTAAACCTCTGGAAAGGTGGTTTCCAAGTCCAACACTTACACATATAGCTTATTTTGTTTGGTGTGGTGCTTCACTTTGTTTTTGGCTTGCCACAGGGCGGTATATAAATAAAATTTATTATTATTATTATTATTATTATTATTATTATTATTATTATTACCTTTCAAGCCCTGTGATCCAGGATTGTTCCCCCCCCCCCCCCATGAATCTCACTGCATCTTTATGGAGGCCATTAGTGTGGTGCTGCTTTAATTTGAGGTTAAGTAGGCAGTACCTAGGAGAGCCAGTGTGAGGTAATGGTTTGAGTGTTGGACTGTGATACTGGACACCAGTGTTTGAATCCCTGCTCAGCCAGGAAACCCACTGAATGACATTAGACAAGTAGAAGGGAAAATATTCAAAAATATTTGGAATATGGTAAAAGAAAAACATGCTTTTTGAGCACTGAGAAACTCTGATGAGAGGAATCCTGGACTGGTGAGAATTCTTCAGTTTGAGACTTATTCTGTGCAAATTTTGCACATGGTTGTTTTGCACAGAAAATAGCAATTCCTGTGCAGGAAACAGATTTTTTTTTTTTTTGTGAGAACAAAAGAACAAAGAAATATTAATTCTTGCACAGAAAATGTTGTTTTCTGAGAAGAAAATGTTGTAATTGGAGATTCAATTTGCATCAAATTTGCATATGGTTGATTTGCCCCTTGAATTCCATTTTGGGAGAAAAGTGGGTTATAAATCCACTGATAAATAAATAGGTATTTTTAATATTTTTGTGTTGAAATACTATTTTCCACACAGTAAATGCTGTTTTCTGTGCAGAAAATGCTGTTTTTATTGGCAAAACCTTATTATTATTATTATTATTATTATTTACAAATTTTGCACTGAGTAAGTTCCAAATTGCAAATAGGCTTCAAAAACATAATTTTTCAGTTTCTTCCAGCAGAAAGAAAATTGATGAAATTGCTCATTGTTAACTTTGAGAACAAACTTAGAGGTGAAGGAAACCACCCAAAAAGGGTGGATCAGGCTGCCCTAGAGCCACTCGCCCTGGAGCTTCAGCAACCGCATGCACGTGGCTCGAATCCAACTCACCGCCACTGTTTCAATGCGGCTTCTCAAAAGGAGCAGTTTTTTACTGCTCCTTTTCAGGGTGGCTTTTCTGGGTTGAGACAACTTCACAGCTTATAGTTGGCATGGCGGCATGCATCATGTGATCATCATGCCCCCAAGCCACCTGAAAGTAGGCTTTCTTCACCCATTTATTTTGGGCATTAGTGAAAAATTACATCCCGATCAAGTCACACTCTCTCAGTGTCGGAGGCCAAGACAAATCCCCCTCTGAACAAATCTTGCCAAGAAACCACTGTAATAGTTTTGCCTTAAGGTCACCATAAGGTGGAAATGATTTGAAGACACCCAGAAACAAACTTGAAGAAGGGAGAAAACTTTTTTATTAGTAGCACCGTCAGGCATGGCACTGTTTTTCTAGGGAGGTTTGCCCAATGCACACTTTGTTATAATTCAAATGCCAGGTAAAAACAGCCTTACTCTTTCAGGCGTTTTCTTGTATTGAATGAATCAAGTGGTAATTTAAGCATTGGAAGAGTCTGTTCTATCTTACCCTGATTTTGGCTTATTCTATAAGGATTACATTAATTATACATATTGTTAAATTTAATTAAGATAAGTATTATTAATTGTTGCACTTTTTTCTTGTTCTAGTTATTCAAACATTCCAGAGTAAAGTGTTATGAAGAGTAATATAGAAATTACCTAGAATTAATGGATGGAAGGAGTGAAGCTGCCTCTCTCCTTTTCCTCCCTTTTCTCTCTCTTTCCTATGGCTGAATCTGCACTGCAGAAATAATCTAGTTTGACACCACTTGAACTGCCATGGTTCAATACTATAGAATTCTGGGATTTGTGGTTTTATGAGATATTTAGTCTTCTTTGTCAGAGAGCTCTGGTACCACAACATCCCAGAATTCCATGACATGGAGGTATAAAAGTTAAAGCAGTGTCAAACTAGATTATTTCTGCAGTGCAGATTCAGCCTTTATCACATAAATCCAATGTAAGTCCTACCTACAGAATACATATAGATTTATTAATGCAAACTAACTTAACCCCTGTTAATTTCAATAGGTTTACTCTGGATAGGGATAACATTAGAATTGACCCTATTTGAACTAAAATGCCTTTGGATGACTGAAGCAAAGATCCCATAAAATGGGAAGAATTCATTTTCTTGCTTGGTCATTCATCTCTCTTTTTGACCTATTCATGATCATCAAGATCTTAACAGTTCTTCGTATAATCATGCAAAAATAAAATGCTGCCAGGAAAATAAACAGCTTTTTAGAAGAGCCATACATTAGAGTGCAAAAGAAGTCTGCTCATCCTCCATCTGCATCTCTGTTTGTTTATGAATCAAGAGAAGAACAGTGGCTTAATTCCCTACAAAGCTTTTAAGTGCTAAACTAATCAGTTAAAGTTTAAATAATAAAATATAATACAGTCATCCAGAAGTTGACCTATTTTGGCTCTTGGCATGCATAGATATTAAGGATTTCTATGGAGTTAACTAAAGTATAATGCTACAGTTTATACCAAAGAAAGATTTAACCCAACCTGCTTTTCAGGATCTTATCTGTATTCTAAATCTTATATAAGAATGACATTAATCATAAAATATGATGAGTAAATAATACTTTAATGCCTCTCTTCTTAATCCTATTGGACACATGTTCCTGGGTTCATTAGATACAGTTAAGTAGGTTTCATTTATGTCAAAATATATTTTATCAGTCAACACACAACTTGATCTTTCTTCAGAACCCTAGCTCCATTTACATTTGCAAAATTGATGCAGGATCAAGTTGAACTGGCTCTGCCAGTGCCAGGCATAATTAAAAAGGCTTGTATAAATAAGAGAAGCATGCTCACCTGCCTGGATCTACTTTGCATTGCAGAGATACTTTACAAGTCTTAATTACAATTGTTCATTTACCTGGAGTCATGTGCATCTTTCCAAAATCTTTCCTAGAACATGAAACACTCCAATCCCTGACACACAAAACCACCTTTGAAAGCATTATCAAGCTCTAAAGGCTATCTTCATTACTTTTCTTTCTCTTTTGTTCATGTACCATCAGAACAAAATCTGTCATGGAAATAAAACTGCCAAGTATGCAGTTGCTTTCCTGTTGATGCTTCACAGTAACATACTGGCCTCAACCCAACATCCCCTCAGCATGGTGTAAAGATCCACATGCGGGCCTACACTATACTGAGCCATATACCTTCCCCTAAAAATCCTCTGAAGCTTACTAAAAAGCTCGTGAAGCTGCCATGCATGGCCACTCTATGCTCCATGGAAAGCAGGGAGGATCAGTAAATTGTCCAACTACAACCCAATAGCTAGAATACAATAATTACAGCAACACTGAGACCCTTGGAGGACCTCAGCAGATCTTAGTGCTGATGTCATCATTTTGTGCCTGGCTATGGGGACATGACTGCTCACAGTGAAGCATGGAATGGCTCTGCAGAGCAGCCTCAGGGACTTCAGTGGGTGAGGGGCTTTGGGCACTGCAGATGGATGAAAGGAACAGCAACCCTTGCAGCACCCATAAAAAGACATTTGCACACGTAAGGGATACTTACTTATATGGATGTCCCTAATATAATTCTGTCTTTGGTGTGTGGTAACATGATAATCCCAACACCTGAAAAGCAAGAAATCTCCCAATGTACTACATGATTTAAATAGTAATAGATGTTTAATTTCATAGCAAATTGGTGGTGACTATGATATTTTGCTACATGAGATAACAGATAAAGCAAAACCTCCTCCCATTTCACACACAGAAACTGATTAGAGTGGTAGTTCAATCTCATTAAGTTACTACTGGGTCCTCAACCACACAGGAGAACAGTTAAGTTTAACCATTCAGGATAGGTTGCATAGTACCCCATAGCTTCGTCCACCAGCACTACACTACTGCCCCTGTCCTTGCTTCTGCCACCTGTGGAGTTCATCTCACTCTGCCTATTGGCAGGACCAGGCCTGTAGCATGTAGTATTCTGGTCTTAAATAGTTGTTGTGGCCACTCTTCTGTGACATGGTCATAATGACAGTTTCTTATATGCTCTATCTTAAGTGTGGGTGTTTTGGCCTAACAGGTTTTAGGAATCATGTTGCCTGAAGTACATGACTACATGCTGATACTGCATGGTTACACAACATGGCAATATTCAGCAAAGAATAATCTTGTTCTTCCTATAACATATATGGAGAACATATACAAGGATTATGGATAGGGAATTATCAGACAGCACTATGCAAGTAATCAAAGCCGTGGACAAAATAGAGTGTGGTTAAGATAATGTTACATTATATAGGATTTATTGGGTGAGATATGATGTGCATCATGATTATTTTTTAAAGAGATTCAGATGACAATGCAACATGTAACTGTATTTGAAATATATGATCTGCAAATGCTTGGTTAATCTCATTTCAGAATGCAAAGTACAGCCAGCCTTCTGTAAAGGTAAAGTAAAGTAATTGCCCATTGACGAGGTTGTCAAGTCATGTCCGACCATAGGGGCGGTGCTCATCTTTGTTACTAAGCTGAAGAGCCAGCATTGGCAAAGACTATTCTGTGACCATGTGGCCAGCATGATTGCACAGGATGATGTTTACCTTCCCACCAAAGTGGTACCTATTTATCTACTTGCATTTGCATGCTTTCAAACTGCTTGGCTGGCAGAAGCTGGGACTAGTGACAGGAGCTCACCCCATCATGCATTGCCTTGGCCTCGAACCACCAACCTGCTGATCTTGCAATCAACAGAGTCAGCATCTTAACCACTTGAGCCACTGCATCCATGGTATCTTTTATATCCACAGATTATTTACCTATGAATTCAACTATCCACAACTTGAAATTTTGAAAAAAAAATCCAAACAGCAAACCTTGATGTTACCATTTTACACAAGGGACACAATTTTAGTATGCTGTTGTATTTAATGAAACTTGAGCATTCATCGATGTTGGTATCCACACAGGGTGCTGGAATCAAACCCCAGTGGATAACAAGGGCCTATGGTAAATATGTAGGACTGAGTTCTCTATTCAAGATAAAATTCATACATGTGGACTTCCTGATATTACTGGACTTCAGCTGCTATCATTCCTAGCCAGTGGTACACGCTGATGGGGCTTACAGATTGGCCCTTTATGGAAGTAGCTATGCCACCTGACATAACTATCCTTATAGTTTATCTCTTTTATGAACTTAAATCCAATATCATTTTAGCACCTGCTCTCTAGTGCAGTAGGACTCCCCATTTCTTCCTTCCTTAGCCTTCTACAGCACCCAAAGGCCAGCCTCAGAAAGCTGGGACATCCTCTGAAACATAATTTGAGACCACATGGAGAGGGATGTTCTTCATCTCCAGCTTCACTAATGAAGGTCGTTGATGAAATAATGAGACCAGACATGTATATATGGGAAAATAAGGGGCCATTTATTTGACCTATTCAAATACTAATAAACTTGACTTTTTGGGAAACTACAAGAAGGGGGAATATGGGTCCAGCTGGAGAACCAGATGTCATCATGTAACCAAAACCCTCCAGCCTTGGCCAAAGCACCAGGCCCTGAGATAAATCCAAGATATTGGATTGAACCCTTAGTCCAGCCTATTGGAAGGCAAACCTAGGGCACTCTCCTAAAATCCCATGAGTTTGTAAGAGAGAGCAACCCCACCCCCTTTCAGCCCCAAAGGCACACTCCTTTCCAACCCCCAGGTCCCTTGACTTGCAAAGGCTGACCCAGAGCCCAACCTTTCATCCAAAGGGGGTGCCAATGGTGAACACGGAACTAATCATAGTTTCCCCATCACTGCCCCCTGACAACAATGACAGCATCCTATTTAATGACTCACCAAGCCAATTTTCCAAACCCCAATACGACCAGTCTGGGGGTAGGCAAAAAACAACAACAACCATGTAATGGGGATAACAATTCCTACCTGGCCTGAAGTGACCAGCTAAGCTCACACTGGATATTGGGTGGGAGAGGTGGGTCATGTTTCAAACAGAAGGAATGGCTGTATTGGGGGCACCCAGCATAAAAAGCCACTGTGCTCTGCCCCCTATTACATCCCCCTGGCTTGGCTATTCAGCCAAGCCCCAATTATCTTGGTCTCCAATTATGAAGACCATTAAAGGCGTACCTTCCCTTAAAGCAGCTGCATTGCTTAGGTCATGTCCAAATTTTGTCAATCAGTTTCATGGAATCCTGCCCATGGTTCCCCCACACACACACACACAAAAGGATTTTATTTTTCATTCCAACAAAATGCAATGCAAATACTTTATGAAGAGGAAAGGAACATTTTCCACTAGGACTTAATATATCCCTCTAGTACCCACATAAACCATATCTGGCAAAGTCTGTGGTCCTTAGGCTGGCTTCATTCCCCACTTTCCCAAAAATGTTATCAGGGAGATGACATCTCAAGCTTAGAGAAGCTTAAGGAAGCTTAGATATTTCTGGATAAAAAAAGTATTATGCTTCTTCTTCTTCTTTTTTTTAAAGACGTATTTAGAGAAAAGCTAAAGAAGATTTTATTGAAAGGGAGGATGTAATTTTCTTGTTGTTGTTTTTAACCAAAAGAAAAATTCATAAGCAAAAGAACTGAATTAAATCTAATATCACCATTAAAGCTTTGCTGCATTTGAAAAGTATCTGGGGCCAAAGAGATGATCCTGAATTAGCATAGTATACAAATCAGCTTTTTGATTTTTATCAGATTATCTACAGTGCTGGCTAATGCTGATGCATTCTGCAACATGCAACATGTTGTTAAGCTTCATATTTCTGCTATGTAAAACATCTTCAATGTGTGTCTTAATTATTTTAACAAGATAAAATAAGCTACTTCTGCATGAATAATATTATCAGAATTACATTAAATCTCTCCATTTATTATCTCTAATGCTACTTAAAGGAGAAGTTAATAGAGTAATTCACTCTTGTAAAATGACCTTGGTCACTAGTACATAATGTTTCATATTCATTATGTTGTGCTAAGTGAGGGCACTGTTATAATATCACTTAATTTATATTCCAAATAATACTCTGGGGACAAGTTGCTCTTGTGCATTAGAGCTCTATCTAAATCACAATATTTGATGACAAGTATAAAACACAGCAGATAGCTATTAAACCCTGTGCCTACTAACACTAAGCATTTGTAGAGGTTTACAGAATAAAGCCCTGAGATTTTCTGAAGACAAGCAGTAGATCCTGTGGAAACAGCTCCTCTTTAAAAAGAAGAGTCAGTCCAGTTTATATTTGTATTATGCTGTTTGCCTTTTACCATTCTAACTCATTTGTCCATCCTTATGAAAACTAGGTCCAAAACACACTGCAGAAATAACCTGGTCTGAGACCACTTTAACTGCCTTGGCTCAATGCAAGAGAATTCTGGGAACCGTAGTTTTGTGAGACATTTAGCCATCTGTGCTAGAGAGCTCTGGTGCCACAATAAACTACAATTCCCAGGATTCCCTAGCACTGAGCCAAGGCAGTTAAAGCAGTTTCAAACTGGATTATTTCTGCAGTGTGTTTTAGACCTAAACATGTTTTAAGAGTATGGCAGTGATGAGAACTGATTGCAATGCTACTGCTACTCATTTTACTTTTTTACTAATTAAAAACTAAACAATTATGTGTATTTCTAACCAACCAACTAACCAATCACATTATATCTATATCTTTTGAGACTGTGAAGAAAATCTAAGATGCTATGCACCATAATGAGCAAAAGCAGCTTTCTTCTTTCAAAGGAAAATTGTAACGTGACCTTTTTTCCTTCCCTACTGCAGATGTACCCAGAACCAAAGGAGATTAAAATAAAAAATAAAAATGAATATATACAAGTGTGTTCTAGAGCTACCTGCTACACTGGTTACAGCTTCAACAAAAGCTTGTAATCTTACATAGACTGTATTATCCATAGAAGAAGAGTATTTTAAGGACTTGTATTCTTTATTAATTTGTTCTGTATGTCCTCTCCTACCACATAGATACTGTCAGGTTTGCTAGCGTTCAGCATCTTCCCAAATGATAATAGCATAAGGGTCCCAGAAGTAAGGAGAGAGCAAGCCAGGTAGAACCTAAACACAAATTAGCATATAAACAGGAAATATTCACGTTACAACATAGCAGCAAGTAGATGGATGGGGGCCAGAGGCTGAATGTTGAAAGTAACTTTAAAAAAGTAATTATATGTTCTTATGGTTTCAAGCCCCCTCCAGAATTTGGCTGGTACCATTATAGTTATGATTCTTAAAAGAATATCCTTTTGCTCTCCAGTTTATCGCAGTTTATCACAAGTTAATGAAATTGCTGCTTTGTAGTTACTTTTAAAAATCTGAATGCTATAAGGCACTGGCCTATGGTACAAAACACACTCCCATCTAGCTTGTTGTCTCAGTCCCCACACTAGAGTATAAAGCACATCATTTGAATACATTGTGATAATTCTCTAGCACCTAATTTGTTAGGTTGCACCTCTATAAAATGTGTTAACCCCCCCCCCAAAAGTAGGTGTTTACTTGTGATGGCCCAGTTGTAAAATAATGTATTTATACCTTTATTAATGAGGAAAGACTTTTTTAAAAAATAGCTCTTTATTTGTTAGTAAGTATTTCAAAACTCTGGGCAAGGCCAGTTTGTTTCAAGAGATGAGGGTTTATATATTTAAATGGGGCAGCACTGCTTCTAGGGGTCATCTATCCAGGACCAAAATCCAATTGCTAGTTCCAATTACAATAGACTAATTGATTTAATGGAATTTTTTAAAGTGTTGACTGTCTATTCAGCAAATGACTCAGTGGATCTACTCTAGCTGGGATGAATTATTGATATAGACCCATCTTTTGGTTAGTGAGCCTTGAGCATGTGGATAATGCAGTGTGGCATCCTTTTGGTTTACTTGGTGGTGTAAGACAGTGCTTCCTAAATCATTTCACGTAGGGGACCAAGATAATTTTCTTCCCAATGTGCCAGGGACCAGCACCATATTTGTGTCCATTCATTACAACTATTTCTTTCTTTCCAGAAAATTTACCATGGATCTGCACATAACTATGGACTGCAACTTTGAGAAGCACTGATGTAGGATTTGGAGTATGAAACAAACTTGAATTGCATACATGGCCCTTTACAGACTGCCAGAAATAATGCAGCTTGAGTCCACTTTAATTGCCCTGGCTCAGTACTAGGGAATCATGGGAACTGTAGTTTATGAAAGCTCTCTGACAGAGAAGGCTCAATGCCTCAGAAAAAAATGTAATTCCCATGATTCCCTAGCACTGAGCCAGGGTAGTTAAAGTGGACTCAAACTGCATTATTTCTGGCAGTCTGTAAATGCCCCCATGTGTCCTAAAACAGTTTATTTCTATGTAGGAAATTTCTCTCCACTTTGATGGATCTAGACTGATTGAAAAGTCCCAGATTTTGTTTCTTCTGTCTCCAATTTTATACAGGCTGAAAATAAATTGAACTGGGGAGCTGCCTTAAAAAGTCTTTAATTGTACCAGGATCTGATAGAAAATATTCTGGGATAAGCAAAATGTGAAGGTATTTCCAAAGTAAAATTTAATAATAATAATAATAATAATAATAATAATAATAAAATTATTTATACCCCACCCCTTTGAGGTCATTTGGGGTGGCTTACAGCATTAAAATCCAATACATCAACAACCCACATCCCTCCCCCCTTAAAAAGTTATTAGATCAATAAAAGTTAAAACAATATAAACAATAATTTTTTAAAAATCAATAAAGATAATAGACATAAGGAATTGCGGCTACGTTACAATTCCTTTCAAGAGAGGGCATGAGAGGCTCCCCTAAGAGAGGGGAACTCCAAAGAAAGACTCCAGATGAAAGACTCCACAGAGAAGGTTCCAGAGGCCAGGATTATCTATCCTGGAAAGGCCTGCCGGAAGAGATTCATCTCAACAGCCTTTTTGAAGCTGTCTAGTGATGTCAGTTGACGGATCTCATCCGGCAGGACGTTCCACAAATTGGGGGCGACAATAGAAAAAGCCCTCTGGGAGGTAGCCGCAATTCCAGGGTGGATTATATGGGAGGAGGCGGTCCCTAAGATAGCTTGGACCCAAGCCATTTAGGCCTTTAAAGGTGATAACCAACACCTTGTACTGGGCCTGGAAACTAATAGGCAGCCAGTGGAGGGACCTTAGTACCAGAGTAATATGGTCCCTCCTAGATGTTCTGGTTACTAATCTGGCCGCCATGTTCTGCACTAGCTGTAGTTTCCAGACCAGGCACAAGGGTAGCCCCATGTAGAGCGTGTTACAGAAATCTAAGCGTGAGGTTACCAGTGCATGCACAACAGTCTCGAGATCCCTTACTTCCAGAAAAGGGCGCAGCTGGCGTATCAGCCGAAGCTGATAACAGGCGCTCCTGACTGTCGCATTTACCTGATTTGTCATCAGGAGCAACGAGTCAAGGAGCACCCCCAGACTGCGAACACAGTCACTGGAGGAGAGTGTGATCCCATCCAGGACTGGAGGTTGCAACCCAATTCTTGGTTTCGGGGCCGCTACTGTGAGCACTTCCGTCTTGTCCGGATTCAGTTTCAATCTGTTTTTCCTCACCCAGTCCATTACTGCCCGAAGACATTCATTGAGAGAAGAGGTGCTATTGGAATTTGAGGCTGATGAACGAGATACAATTTGAATTTGAAACAACACAAACAAAATCTGGGAATTTCTGATCACTTTAATGAGTCTGGATGTGTCTGTCTTAAAAACAAAGCAAAAACAAAAACACCTCACACTTGGAGGATTGATTTCAAATGATACTGGCTTTTTCTCTCTTCTAGGCACTAAATAAATAAGTATTTTGACAAATGCCATTTGCTCAACATAACATGATGTTGCCAGCACATTATGACTTTATGTTGTTACAGAACTCCTATGTGGAATTATAAATGTTATTTTTGAAAATTACCGAGTTAAGAGTGCGCTTAAGTATTATGAAGATCTTTTCCAGTTTAGCCTTCTCAAGCTTTTCTAAGCAATCGTGTGTCTTTATTAATTTGCCAAACAATCTAGGAGTAGTCATAATAGTTAATATTGTTATGACTGTTATTAAATGCACTAAGCATCTCAAATTTAGGTACCACATAAAAATAAAAAAAAGATAATAGGCTTTTAGTGCAATTAGGAAATTGTTATTTTGCAGAGATGTTCCTTGTATTGAGCTTTTACACTAACTACTATTTTGTAACTATGACTACTGAGCCAACTGAGAGATATCTGGTCCCTACTTTTTTCCCTCAATAAGGAAGGTGGGTGAGTAGAGATGCAAGATTTCCAGAAATTTTAAAGCTGATGAGGAGGAGCTGTTTTTAAGAGGTTTTTTTTTTCCTTAGGAGGAAAAATAATAATAATATAATAATAATAATTTTTATTTAATACCCCGCCCCTCTGAGAACAATCGGGGCGGCTTACATCATAAAAAATCAACACATAACAATTTAAGAACAATTCCCCCCTCCCCCCTTAAAAAGTTATTAAACCACTTACAATTAAAAACAGATTATAAAGGAGGTAAATTTCTCCATAAAATCGAATACAAAAAGGTAATATTAGCACCATATACAAATAGAAACATAAAATCTCCATGTTTCACACACACACACAATAATTACAAACAGAATTCAATTTTATTTTTTTATACAAATGGAGCTACAAATTCCTAAACTGGAAGAAATGTCTGAACTATAAGAAACCTCTTTGGTTTTACCAGTTTGCGGAACAGGTAACAACAACGACAACAGCCAACAACAGTAACACAGATGAAAACTCCTTAACATTAATAATATGGAAAGTAATGATGGGCTAGTGGTGTTCTTAACTGCTGTCAGTCTTGTTTAGAAGTGGACAGGCCATGTGTCACTTGCAACTTTGTCCTCCAGTAGAGAAGTAAAATGGTTGAGGAGAAACGCTGGCTACCTGAGATCCTAGACTGAAGGGGTGCTAGGTGCTATCTTGTGATATAAAAGACCTGATGGTTTTCCTAAGGAATTGACAATGGGATTCAAGAATGACTAATGGCTTTAACAAAAATACCAACTGGATTTAGTACAACCCCAAAATAGGTGGAAAGAAAAGTTGGCAGAGGGTAGGTAAGAAGTGTTGGCTTACTTGTCTTCACCTTTGTTTCTAGTGCAAGGGGATGTGCAGAGAGTCTTGGGATAGGATGGAGCAATCGGAAAACCATTTACCCTTTCTCCTGGGTTCTTCACATGTCTTCTAGTCTACATGTCTTTCTTATGGGAAAGTCTCCTGGTGTTCCAAAGATCATCGTGATCTCTCAAGAACATGCCTTAGTCCAGATATGAAAATTTGGAATCCCCTAATATAATGTGGAGAGTGTTGGGTAAGCTAACAAGCTTCGCCCTGACATCTGCTACATAACGTGTCTCCCTCACTCTGCCTAATGGTATGACCAGCCAGTCACAACAATTTCAGTAACAACAAATGGTTCCTATGGTAGTGGGGAGGTTCAGCTGGAATCCTCAGAGAATACCAAATTTGGCCCAGAAGACTGAAGTAAACAGTTCCTCATCTAGATAATATTCCAGATCTCTCTCTCTCTCTCTCTGATTCAGAATTATTCACTACTAAGTCCATTTGTATGGGTAGCATGAGAAAAGGCAAGAACAACTGCACTGGAAGTGTAATGAATGAGCCTAACTGTGCTATATAAAAGATATTTCAGTGTGTAGGATCCAAATGTCTTTGACTGATACATTATGATATATTACAATGCTGCTTGACATGGCAAAGGACATGATTTAGTAGTCACTGCTTATTTCAATTTACTCTTTTTGCGTTTTTAATTAGTAAATGAGTCCCTCATGGTCAAATGATTAATTACACAATAATTCACTGCAGTACCTTCTCTCTTGTGTTAGAGTGGAGAGAACACAATATAGAGAAAGCACTTGGAATATGGGCTGACATTATAAATTAGAGCCACATATTCACACCATTCTACTTAAGATGGTGTCACCACTTCCATTTAAAATACACACACAACCTTGCTTTCAGGGTGTTTTAATAGTAGTTGCAAAATTTCACTCCAATTTGGCAGTGCATGCTTTGTAAGATCACACTTTTGGACAGAGCTTCCTATCTGTCTTGGAGGAAGAAATGAGGAAATGAAATGGGTCAATTGTAAATAAAAAATATTAAATTGTACCTGTTTTGTAAATCTATTTCTATTATAGGTTAATTTCAAAATTGGCATTTTGGTCCAACAATACTGTGAGAGACAGTCCTTTAATCCAAAAATGGCCAGAAACTTTATTCACTTGATAGGAACAAGGAGGAATGCATATACCAGCAATACCGAATTCTATTTCTAACTATTCAGTGTGTGATACACAGCTACTCACCCACATATATTGCTTCATTTACCCATCAGTAAATTTAATACCAGCTCAGAAGCACATTTTAAGCACATTTGACAGTAGGCCAAATGCATTTCAACAGTATGTGTTGTGGCTGAAGTCAGGAATTCAAATGAATCAGACTGCTTTTCAGTCCATTGTGCAAATGGAATATATGTACCTGGGTGTTATTTTTTTTTAATCTAATAGACAAATTAATTTTCTCTTTTCTTTTTAAAAATCAAAATGAGTAATTATTTGTTATTTATTTACAATATTAATTCATTGGTATATTTTCAACTCACTCTAAACAGAAACTCTGTGCCATGTGTTTTTGGAGAGATTAGAGTGCCTCGCTCTCCCATCTCCCTAAAATTCAAGA